>CM067221.1:97915871-98197637 GCA_034190945.1 Octodonta nipae
TAATACGAGTTTTTGACAATTGACAGTGTGGGCATAAATGTGTTTTTTCATTTTATTTTTACTAATAACCAATATTATAATAAATTTTTAGCATTCTGCACTGAAGCTTGTCAGTAGCTAAAAAAAAAAGAAAAATAACGAAAATCGGTTGAGGAACAGCGGAGAAAATGGTACCGAACCGTTTTATCTTTGCATATTAATAATAACTAGATTCGCATGTGATCGAAATTCGACCAATTGTGTCAATTCCTAACGAAATTCATTTTTTTCATAAGTAATTATAGGACTTTATGATAGTTTCTGTCTTTACTTGATGAAAATTCATTTTAATATTATATTAAACACCTTATGTAATTTTCACTTAAATTTATTTACTATTGACAATTGTAAAATTAACAAAAATAACAACTCGGGTGTCTATAAGTTAACATGTGGTAGTTGCCCTAGTTTCTACCTCGGTCTTACGGGAAGATCATTTAAGACAAGATGGGACGAACATACCAAAGTTTTTGAGTGCCACAATTATAATAAGTCAACTTTTGCCGACCATTGATTGAATACGTTCGAAGTATTACATTTACAACAAAAAAAAGTAAAAAATCATATCTTTAGAGTCATTAGAAATTAACAAAAACAAAAATTCACCATACTTCTTAAATGATCAAACCGAAACCAATTCATCCCCATTACTTAATCTTTTCAATAGAATTATATAAACTCATTACAGGCATAATTTATCCTTTTAAAAACCCGATTACAATATTTTGTTCTTTCTTAATAGTCATAATCCCCTCCTACTTGCTGCAATAATCCACTAAATAGCTCTGTAATCGTATCCCCGTAGTTCTTTGTAATAGTTTTAGGCATTTAACTGTTAGTCTTACGTTGTATTCTGAAGTGAAAACTACATAAGTGTGTTTATTTTAATATAATAATAGGACTTTATTGTTGTGAACATTTTTAATTCTTAGCTTAATGATATATGGTATGAATTGGATATTACAGACAAAAATCTAGTTAACATGAAATTTCTTAAAATTAAATAATTCAGCTATTAATCAGTAAAATAATATAGCAAATAAACGTAAATTACAGTTCCATTTGAATAGACATTGCAAAATAATCTGTTTTATTAAATTTCGATTTGTATATTTATACTACCCTATAAATCATTTCCTTTTCTAACATTTTTTATAATCACCCTGAATAACTATGATTCCTCTCACCTTATGTTACCCTATATATGCAACTAATTATAGGCATTTTTGTTCTAAAAATTTTTAAACCACCACTGTATAAATAATTTTATTCTAGCACATATTTCCACCACTCTGACATATTTTCCTTTTCATCTTCTAATCTGCAGAGCCTAAAATTCAGGCAGTAGATTATTAGCGAAATAAAACTCTAATGTTAATTTTTGGGGCCAAATTAGAAAATCAAATACATATTTTCATAAAAATCAAGCGAATCATGTAGCAGATAAAATAAAACGTCTATGTGTGGAAAATACAAGTGTATATATTTTTTCTATATATAAATAGGCAAAGAACAAACGGTTAGGTGCCATTTTCTCCTCTGTCTCTTAACTGATTTTGCTTATTTTTGTTTTGTTTAATAGCTACTGACGACCTTCAGTGCAGAATGCTAAAATTTATGTGTAATATTGGTTCATAAAAATATAATATAATAAAAAAAACATTATTTACGTCCTTACTGTCAATGCTAAACAGATAACAGTAACAGTGTCGCCAGATTGCTTGGGGAAAAATCATAAGATGGATTGACTCGAATGTAAAAGACAAATTAAATTAAACTAAAAAGTAACAAATTTTGACCCTTTCCTAAAGTTATTCTACATAGTCATGCTATTGAAACAGACCCCAGAGAAATTTATATTACATAATAATGATCATTCATTGAGCTCTCGCAAATTTGCAACCTTCACTAATTTGCAAATTTGGTTTGTCAACTAAAATAAGAATTATGTTGCAATTGATGAATTTATTTCTGATAATATTTCATTAATTTTAATGTTATACTTTCAATTTAAAGATTCTTTTAATTTTTACTGTGTAAATTTCATATAATGTGAATAAGATTACACAAAGTGTGAATTAATGCCCTGATTGTAGTATTCAAGACAAATAGTTAGATCTGGCATCCCTGAATTTACGGCTATATTTGATGTAGCACCTTCATTTGAATTTTGACATTTCAGAATATTGTTTGGCGTAAGTTTTTGATAGCACGATGGTAAAGGTAAGTTGTAAATTCAGTGTGTAAAATTCAAGATTTCAGCTTTATTCACTGCGAAAAGTTTTTAACAAATGTGAGTATTACTTATTTAGCATTAGTTAACATCAGGTGCATTATATTTCTTTATATTTTCCATACAAAACAGAAATAGTCATTGTTTACTATGTGATTCATTTAAGTTAATGAAATTATATTGAATCTTATGTTTTTGGTTGAAAGTTTCTTAATATGTACTTATGTTTTGTAGTTATTTGGAAAAGTAATGTAACACCTTAATACTAACTTTTGAGTTGGTTGATTTCATTTTCTGCTTACGAGCTGAGAAAGTATTATTTTTTATGTTAAAAATGATAACTACATATTTGAAGATATTTAAAGGCTGAATCTTTCAATAGGGAATCAGTTACTCTTGTGTGTTCATGCATCTTATCTAATAAACGATTTTATTTTATATTTTATGGTTCCATTCCTGCTAAATCCTTGTTTTATTACAAGGGACTTTTACCTAAAATAAACATGTCATTGACATTTAAAAATAAAGAAATTCAATGCTTTTACTGATTTGTTATAGTAAGTTAGGTACATATGTCTATTCCACAAAGTAATATATTTTAATTGAACATATTTTTCCTTCGAAAAATATTGAGTAATTATATATGGAAGAAGCGTTACCTGTTGTTAAATCATGTGAAGTCTACCTTTAATACTCAGGCATCAAGCGTTGTTTATTGTTCAGTAAAAAAAATAGTCAATGTAGTAGATCAGTATTTATTTGTTGGACAAGTAGCAGTAATTTTCGTTTTAATTATTTTGTAATTTTTTGTTGTGAATTTAATTATTTTATTACATTATTTTCAAAATTTTCGCAAGGTGTGGTGTAACAAATTGATAATCAGTGGACAACACAAAATCAATTACACATTGTATTTGTTATAAGGTTGTTGAACATATATATTTTTTTATTTTATGAACTTGATTGAAACTGCAACTGGCGAAAACTTCTAGGTTACAAACTACTATCCCAGCAAAACTTAGGGGACACACATTTTTGAAAATTATTTGGAATACCTATAACTGATTAAATTCACAAATATATTTTTTATTTCAATAGATTTGTCAATATGACATGAACGATTTGTGGGGGGGGGCTTCATGACACCTTCTTCTCCGGTTTCTCCTCCACTCTATTTGTGATAAACATATACTATTGACAAACGAACCTCAATAATGTTCACAATTTGATGGAATTTCGACTACTGAGAGCTCACTTCAAAAAATATATTAGGGTAAATATAAGAAAATGCTCTCATTCCCTGCTTGTCTGAAACTGGAATATTAGAATCTTGAAAGGTGTACCGAATCCTTAGTATGCGAGTCCAACTCGAACTTGACCAAATTATTTTATTTAAATTGAGTCAATGCTGACCGAATTGTATAATTAAGTAAAAATTTTGGAACAAATATTTATGATTATAAATTATAGTAAATTTTGAAAACAACTTTGTTAATATTGAAAACATCTGTCAATTTTCAAGAAGAACGCCTTTTCTCAAAAGAAAAAATATTAACTCTGAATTTCCCGAAGATCTATGTATCTAAGATTATATTATTTGCATTATATGATCAATGTTTCTGGGTAAGACTCCTATGTCTTATGAATTTAACAGAAATGTGTTTAAATGAACCATTAATGAAAAACGATACAATAGATAAAATCTTAATGAACTACCGAATAGTTTGTGCAGCTAAATTGGGAAGACTTCTTATAAATTATTTTATGTGTTAGATGAAGTGACTAAACTAAAAAAAACATTAGGTGAATTAATAATTCTTCTTCCTCACCAACCATGACGAGGCTGCTGGAACAATTTACTCAAAATGTTTTTAAGGAGATACTCACTCAGTATTGAAGACAACAATACATAAAAGCTAAATTAATGTCGTCTGTATTATAATGTAGAATGTTGTTTACACTAAAGTTCATAATGCGTAGTAATTTGTAGACTAAAATCACCATTACGCATCAATGTAAAAGATGTCACCATTAACCTTAATATTTAGGTAATATTCAAATAATGTAATCTCTGTTTACTCTAAAAACTTTGTTCCACGAATTGTTCATAAAAAATAACTTTAGCAATAAACTTTCATTGGTAAAATTCTTAATTTAATAAAAGAATAGAAAAGAAACTTGAAAAAAAACATGTTGCATACCTATTATAATTTTTCATTTTTACTTACTGTGAATAACTAATTAAAAATAACGAATCCCCGAACTAAATCAATGTCATGACTAATATAGTAGTTGGTTGCAATAATTTTGTACTATTTTTGCATTTAAGTTAGTTTGAATTCTACCTTGTAAACTTTATACTTGGCTATAAACGAAAATTAAAAAACATTTTATTGACATAAAATGTAAACGTCGACTTCCTATGTAATTAAGTAAGTAATAGTTAATAGGCGAACATTTACAGGAATTTAACTGCAACGCGGTTGTAATACTATTAATGAAAAACTGGTAGAAAACCCAAAGAAACTTCAAAATGAACGTTTATAAGCTAGATAGAAGCATTTTTCACCAGGAAAAACACGAAAAACATTTATAATAATCATAACTGTATTTCTTTTGGAATCTGGAACATTAGGTTTTAGAAAAATGAGAGTTTAAGATGGCATAATTAATTAGATAAATAGTTTTGCAGAATTGCAATTAGAGACATCTTGCAAATTGCACTCATTAACAAGTATCGTTCACAAAAACTCCGACTATGGTTTTTATCTATTTAATCAAACCATCTAAGGGTTGAACTCCAAAGTTATTCATTTTGCTTTGACAGACATAGCTTCTCAAGAAGGAATTCCTAGTAGCGAATTGTGTGTAGATGTGATAGTGGGCTTAGAAACCGGTAGTGGCGTTTTGTTAACTTATAAATTTATAAATGATTTTTGAAGTTTTTCAGAAAACAAATGTTATACTTGCTATATATAGTTACAGGTTATTTTGATAGTTATGCTAAATTATATTAACATATGTTATAATACTAATGTTGATTCTAAAGTTGCTAGCAATAACCGAATTTCAACTCTTCAGATCGATTTAGCACTATCGTGAATGTAATTCGTGTATCGATCTGATCTTAGCAAATGTTGACTGTTCAGTATTGAGCCATGATGAAGAGTTGTAGGGAGAGGATTCTCTGTATGTAACAATGTAAACGTGACTGTTACACAAGTAGTCTCAGGTGGTATCTATGAAATGTATAAGTTTAAAAAATCTAATTATATTGTAATGTTTTTATTTTCACACTTGGGTTCCGTTCAGTTCTTGGATTTATTTAAAAACACAGTCCAACTCACTCTAATTTATTTCCACTACTTTAACACAATTTTACAATTTATCTAAACTATACACCGCGGTCGAATACTGAATGAAGTCATCGCCAGCTGTCCATATTTATATATTTCTCTCGGAATTATCTAGTAAGTCAACGAGCCATCGGGAATTATGTTCTCGAAGCTTCCAGAAAATTCGACGAATTCCCATTAACGCTAGCGGTCGGCCTTGGGTCGATAGACGAACAATATTTCGGCTTCCCAGAAATATCGGAGGAATGTTGCTTCCACGAATTGGATGATGGCCGATTGCACCAGCTATCGGATGAATCTCATAACAATATGACTATGTAATGCGTTAATTGAAGTATACGGTACATTTCTATATCGCGAAATGAATTTCCACATCTAGAAGTTTCAGGAAAAACTAACCCACAAACACTTCAAATCGGGAGTCGCACTGCGTGTAAGGTCGTTTCTTAGGATATAAATCACATGAAAACAATCGTAGGTTCACTAAAACCTTTCAAATTTCAAATATACTATGATACTACCTTTTCAAGATTTTTCGATCCATTGAGCGCAAGATAATGTATTGTTTCTACTCGTCAGTTGCGCTTCCCTCAATTGATCGAAATCTCAAATGATTATTTATGTATTTAGTACATATATAACTGAATATAATTTATTATAAATATTTCGACATCTAGGAGTTACAGCGAAAACTAGCTCATTGAGATTCCAATCAAGAGTCGTACTGTGTGTAACAGGGTAACGGCGTTTATTTGTCAGTTGTGGAGGTGTAGACCTCAAGTGGGTCTCTGAATATAACTACATGAGAATAGTTTTCTCTCACAATCTGAATTGAAATAGACAACATAGGCAATGAACATGAAAGCAGAACAGGGCATCAACGTCAACGGATCCACCATATTTGGGAGTATCTTGTGGAGCTCATCCGCAAATATTGTCATTAGTGTCAAAAGATATAGTAAGGTCTCCTCTGGATTATGGGAGTATATTACTAAATTTGAGAAACAAAACAATTCTTAGAAAGTTGGAGTCTTTGCATTTCAAGCCATTTAGAGTTGTATTAGGGTTTATGAAATCGTCTCCTACGAATACAATCCTAGTGGCGGATGGAGAAATTAATCTAAAGTGTAGGAGAAAATTGCCAGCAGCAAAATTGTTCTTGAATAATTTGGATAATCCGGATTTCTGAGTAAGAAATGATGTGGCTCAAAAACTCTACCACTTTCTACTACTTTTTGGAACATGGAGCACTTCTTGGGGTAGAGTCACAAGTTGGCATTCTTAATTCTGGAAAATACTTCGCCGATGCTATTCAGATCGTCGTGGAATGTGTGATTCATGAACAGAATGTCGTCGAGGTAAACTATGTCTCCAATTGCTCTATACTCCTTTAACCGTAGCGGGAGCATTACATAACGGCATGAATGTGAATTGAACTTGTGGAAAATGCTGTCTTTTCTGTGTCGCTTTCGTGAAGATCAACCTGCCTGTATCCACTTTTTAGGTCTAGTGTAGATAATCAACGGGACTGTGCTAGTAGGAGTGTTATCGATCCGGGGGATTGTCACGTCGTTGAATTCCCTGTAATCCACGCAAAATCGGTTGCTTCTATCCTTCGTTTTTACTAAAATAACGGAAGCAGATCCATAGGCTGGACTCAATATTTTCCTTGACTGCCTGTTGTTGACCCAATGGTAGTCGCCTACGTGTATTCTCAAGGGTAGAGCCTTTCCGGTATCTATTCTATGCTAGATGATGTTTTTACCACTGTTAGTAGCAACTTGACTATTAAAAATTTGCTAATGTTTTTTGATAAATTGCTTGACCCACTGCTGTTCCTCTGGAGTAAGGTGTGTTAAATGGCCGGCAAAGTATTTTAGAAACTCTTTTCTGGGACCTGCCTCCTTTTCCGGGCCCTGGTAAGCTTATTCGCAATTGATGATGGTGTCTATTGGCTCGAGGAAAGCTATTTCGTTACCCTTAGCAATTCGGATTTCTTTGTTGGACATATTCAGGAATATATATCCATCCTAATAAGAAGTCATGAGCTAACTCTACGGGTTCCACCATTCCAACGCAGCTCGATTTGTTCGGAAATTCTGGTCGCATGTTTCTCTAAAATTATTATAGAAGTAGCTAAATTGTTTACGGGGCGGGCAAATATAAATTCTCATTTAGGAATTGAAGAACATCATATCTCTGGTCAAACATGAACCCATATTAGTTAATTACGTTTATACCCATAATAAAATCATCCTGAATATTCGCATGGGGATGCCTTATTCTGTTGTCCCCTATCTGTAGCACTACATCTGCCTCTCCTTGTATTGACTCGCCGGTGACTGTTCTTAATTGAATGTTGTTGTTAATTGGCTGGATTTCCGATGACTTCAAAATTCTGGACCTGGTAGTGGACACAGGGGCACCGGTGTCAAAGTTGATGGTGACTGCTCGGTCATTTATGGTGTTCGTGATTACTAGACTGCTGCTATCTCGGTAACATCCTGGATATATATTGTCCTGGGGGCTGATGGAGTGTTACCCAGCGTTTGAATACTTATACTGATTATTGATCTGTCTGGTAACCTCACTCTATAGTGACGTTGAAGATGCTCTGTACGTTTACAACAATAACATGCGACTCTGTTTCTTTGTTTCCATCTTGTCTCAATTATTGTCTCCATTCCGGACAGAACATTCTGAAGAGTCTGCTGGGATACCTCCTGACGGATGCTGCTCGTACCTTGGATTTGGAATGGTCATATTAGCATCTACTTCCAAACTACGCCCAAAATTTCATTACTATTCCTTATTCTACTTAATCTTAGATTTCGTTGAACCTCAATATCTCTACCATTTATAAAACTTTGGGTAGCCAATTGGTCTTTAACTTTCTCTCGATGGTCTGGATATGCTATGTGTGTAAAACGGCTAAGGTCGGCTTCCTAATTTTGTAAAATTTCTCCAGATTTTTGTATTTTCACTCGCAGTTATACTTGTAATGCTTGACTAAATAATTGATTGTCATATCTAATACTGAAACAATTTTTTGAGTTACCCTGTTCAACCACTGGAATGCACTGAAGTAGTTCTGGTCATTTAAAGCAATTACTAAGAACGTATACTTTTCTTGATTATCTCAACCATTAATTGTAGATATTGTACTTTGCTTTGAATTGAATTGATGTCATATTTGATCTTTTTTTCGGAAGTTTTACACCTTCAGTTTCATCAGTTATTGCTGGTATGTCTTATTCTATAATATGGTTTTCTGGTTAACTGCTTCTTTACTAATTGCTTTAGTTGTTCTTTTTTTTTCAGTTTGTTTCTCTTGCATTTTTCTCCCAATATTTTAAGTTTATCTAGTCTCGTTTTCTAAGATATTTTGAGCGCAGCTTGTAATTTAGAAAATAAAATTCAATTAAATTCTGTTGTTTGTTGGCCAAGGCATTTACATTTTTTGCTATTTATCTTTCATGGCAATGACAAGGTTTTGTTGTTTTTCATATTTTAAGGCTGCAAGATTGCACTAACCTTTGTTGGATTTCTTCTCGAATTTGTCTCTACTTTTTTGTCAGATTTGTCTGGGATGTAACGTATTTTCTCGTCCAGCTTATCGGTATCTTGTTCCCATATTTTCTTGCTAGTCTCGTCCATTTCTGCCATACTTCTAGTTGTGACCGCAAATAAATAACGATTTTACAACACACTTATTCTTATACTCTCTTCGAGGTGTCATTCCTTTGTACGCAAGACAATATATATTATATATCAATATAATACATATTGTTTCTGGTTAGGGAACTTTCATCAGTTGCGCTTCCCACAATTGAATGTCCTCTCGAACACTTCTTTATGCATTTGATGCATTTCGTTAAATTTGAAGACGCGAGACCGACATCTAGGATTTTCGAGAGAACCAGTACACAGAGGTTCCCAATCTGGAGTCGTTCCGTGTAATTGCTGTTCTCTCTCAACTCCTTGGACAGAATGTCACGATAAAATTTTTCAGGTTACTTCACCTGTCAGAGATATTGAATACTCTCTTCGAGGACAGAGTGTTCGAGAGGACATTCAATTGTGGGATGCGCAACTGATGAAGGTTCCCTAACCAGAAACAATATGTTTTATATTGATATATAATATATATTGTCTTGCGTACAAAGGAATGACACCTCGAAGAGAGTATTCAATATCTCTGACAGGTGAAGTAACCTGAAAAATTTTATCGTGACATTCTGTCCTAGGAGTTGAGAGAGAATAGCAATTACACGGAACGGCTCCAGATTCGGAACCTCTGTGTACTGATTCTCTCGAAAATCCTAGATGTCGGTCTTACATCTCGCGTCTTCACACTTATTCTTAGTTCATCACACCAAACTGTGACAAAGTTCGTGGGTTAAAAAACAAATTTTTGCACTCAATATAAATGTCCTTATTCGCATCACAATAGTTTCGACTGCCAAATATCAAAACGATGACTAGCACCGAATAGATGATCACTGCGATACTATCTTCCACTTCCATTTCTCCCATCGGACAGTCGCCTCTATATATCTTCATATTGAATCGAGATTTCCTCTGTCTCTTCTGGTATGCTAACGTGTACAGTTTCTAATTCGAAAGCCTTTTATTACCATCAATGTTTTCGGATGTCCCCTTTTTGTCGACATTTATTTTACGCTGCAAAAAAATAAGAAAACTCAGAGAAGTAAATCGCTGTAAATAAAAGCCAACGTGCGAATACGATAAAAACCGGCCGAATACAAAAAAGCAACAACAACGGGAATCCAAAATGCTTCGACTGCTGAAAGAACTGAGTTGGACGCGATTCTGGAATCGAATACCATATAGACTGGCATACCAGAAATGACCGACAAAATTCTCCAAATGGACGAAACTATATAAAACGCGATTACCCTATGGGTAAGTAGTTTCAGTATTTCACTTTTGTTTTGTAAGTAAGTGATTTTATTTTGGCCAAATAAAGTCATTTATAGTAAGTGTTAAAATTTGAGCCCTCGAAGTCTGTAAGAAGACATTATGCTCATACGTTACAAGACTATTGTATTTTCTATGAATCATGACAAGAAGTGTTCAATTTAATCAAGCAATCGACGTATTAGAAGAGTTCCCAATATGGACATTTCAGCTCTGCATATTGCATAAACAATGGCAAATGGAACAAGTTGAAGGATGATCTTTTTTTGAAAAAGCTAGCACGTTAACTAGCAGTCCCTTTTACGCAAAGACTTTACATCTCAACTGAAGAATTGTCAAGAGATTGAGGTTAATTTTATAGTGTGTTTTGGGCATATATATGTGACATGCAACAAGCCTGTATCTCTATAATGGAATGAGTGCCAATAATTTTGATGATATTGACCCATTGCCATTTTTTCTGAATAGTTTCAAACGCACTTTTCTGTTATTTTAAATACATTATTATTGAATTTAAAAATTTTCTTTATTTTGAATGAAAAGAGGGACAGAATCGAAACTGATCGATGAAAACAAAGGCACCTTATAAAATGTATTACCTCTCTCTTGCTTATAGTTACAATATAGCTAATCTGTACACATTTGAGTATCTTTTTTTTAGATTGTATCAGCTAATTATTTATCGTTTTATATTAAGTCGATTTTTACGGGGTTTTTGAGAACTAATACCACTTTTGAGATTGCTAATATACTTGCCATTTATTCGACATTACTTATACTTTGTATAAACTAGGATAGTTATGTTATCTCGTTCCCATAAGAGGACAACAACATAAACAAATAAAATATCAGGAACACGTGCAACTGACTCAGTAATTTTTGAAAACAAAAACTAGTCATTCGGATTTTGAACGAGTTTCTTCAAGAGAAACGTCAGCTTTCAAACTGTAAATTCAGTTTGCCGAGCTACAGAAAATAAGAGAAAAATCCAAGTGAGGAAAAGAAAATCCACTATGGTCCACTACAGAACAGAGAAATCAAATGAAATTCCGCTCCGTTATAAAGAAATGTTGCTTTTCTTATTTTATACTTTTTTTCCTTATTTTATATATTATTTCCTTATATTCATACATTATTTATCCAGTTAATTTTAAAAGAACAACATTTAGATTTAGATTAGGGTACTTTATTTTTTTATTTAAATTAAATATTTCAAATAGTCCAGTTGGAGATTCAAATATAATGAATCCCAACAGACAAGTAGGTAATGTTCCAGTTTATGAACCTAAGCTATTGCAAATAATTACACAATTCGATGGAAATTCTTTAGAACTTTGAACATTTTTTGATAATGCTAATATTATAATTAATTTGTATTGGTAACCAAACCCAGAGAATATAAATAGCGTACAAAATATAACAATTATATATGGTATTTACTCGAAATTAATAAACCTAGAGAAGTTTATAGTATTTTCATTGCTAACGATCAAACACACTGGCAAAAACGCTTTAGTAGCTCAATATTGAGATTAGCGTGATGAGAATTGTTTACTTTTAGATTTTCAAATTGAAAATATTCACGAAAATTATACTGACACCAACTTGAACAAATTTCAGAAGGAACAGCTTTTCCAACAACTGCCTCAACAAAAAATCCTACTTACAACTACATTATATCTATGACAAAAAGGACCTTCCTTATATAAAAATATCCAACTTTCCATTGAAACTTTTAATGACAAGGGTGCAAAAAATCATTTTTGAACCCCCGAAGTAGCAGAAAATTATTTTTCAGATTTTATAAAGAAAGAACTCTACAAATTCTTCAATTTTTCAGACAACTAACAAAAATATTTTATCGAAATCCTAGCTTTTTCAGAATTTAATTCTAAGAAAAATATGAAGGTGTATTTATTTAAGTTCCACAGTTTCTTTGACGGCTTAATTGAAAAACCTCAACGTTCAAATTGATATAAGAAATTTCACTTTGAGAACTCCAACTTCCAAAATTAATTTGGACCGTTACGAAACAAAAAAACCTCTGTTCTTAGCCCGACTAAAACATCATACTATTGAAACCCATAAAGTTCCATAAAATTACCGCAAACATTGGAAATGGCCAAATTGAGATAAATACAATTAAAATAGGAAACTATTTTATTCCAGGAGGTATCACAATCGCAATAAATGGTTATACCAGTGGGTGAATTGAAAATAAGACAGACGGTCCCCAAAATATAATTATATTGTCCCATATCTATAACACTTTTCAATAAAAATGACTATGAAATTTTTCATGCAACAATATATTCCAAAAACTGACATTACGAACTTAGTCCAAACTCAACACATGAACTCACAAGAAAAATATCACATCGAAAAATGATGTAGTTCCTTTTCTGACATTTTCAAAACATAATGACGAACCTCTGACTTTCGCTAACCAAGTAAAACACAAAATAAAATCTTCTGACGAAATTCCAGTCGACTCAAAATCATATCGATATCCTTTAATCCATAAACCCGAAACTCAAAGACAGATCAAAAAAATGTTCGATAATGAAATTATTCGACCGAGTAATATTCCATGGTCGTCCCCAATCGGAATAGTTCCGAAAAATGGGGAATTAGAGTATAGGTTAGTTCATTTTTCTATGATTATCGTAAACTAAATGAAATAGCCGCATTGATGATCGCCATCCCATTCCAAATATTTCCGATATTCTCGATAAACTTGGCAAATGTCAATATTTCACAACTTTTGAATTTGGCTTTCACCAAAATGAAATGCATTCCGACGTTATCAAAAAAACAGCTTTCAATGTTGAACACGGTCATTACGAGTATCTCAGTATGCCGTTTGGTTTAAAAAACGCCCCCGCAACATTCCAGAGAGTCATGGACAATGTCTTAAGAGGTTTACAAAATAATATTTGTTTGGTGTATGTCAATGATATCATTTGTTTTTCCTCCTCACATCAAGAACATATTGTTAGTTTCAAAAAATATTGCAAAGACAATTTAAAAATCAATTAACTCAGAATTTTTGTGCAGAGAAGTTTCGCTTTCTCGGACATTTAATCACTCCTAATGGTAGTAAATCTAATCCTGACAATATCAAGGCAATTTCAAATTACCCAATTCCAAAAAACAACTAAGGAAATAAAAAATTCCTAGGACTTTTAGGTTAACATAGGAATATCATCAAAAATTTCGCTCGCATTACAAAACCATTTATTTACAACTTGTTTGAGTATATTAAAACTTTCGAAGAATGTAAATCACTTTTGACAAACGATAAAATTTTGCAATACCCAGACTTTTCAAAAAAATATATTCTAACCACACATTCGGGCTACATCGCTATACTTAGTCAAGACCCTATTGGTAATGACCTACCAATTGCTTACGCATCCAAAACCCTTAATGATAACCTGTGATCACCTTCTCTTAAAGTGGCTCATGTCTTTAAAAGAACCCAATTTACGTTGAGTACGTTGGGGATTACGTTTAGAAGAATTTGATTATGAAATAGGTCACATGAACGGTAAGAAAATACTAATGCGGACGCTCTGTCACGAGTAGAAATATATTCTAACTAAACCGAACGAGTAATTCCCCCAATTTTTCAATACATTCAAGAATTTAACGAACCCTAGAATTATAAATGAACAGATCGTCTACTTCTTGAGAAATCGATAACTAATCGATAATAGGAGAAGTTGACCCTGACGAAGAGTGACAACAATACTATTCATACTAGCGAAGAAGATCCAATACCAGTGAATTACTTTCTAAATCAAATTTTTAGTTTTGTCCAAGACAATCTCCGAAAACAGACAAAATTTTTGAAAACCTTTTAATTCGTACATGTTTCTATTTATATGTAAAAAATAATTCTTTCCGACAACAGCTAATTAATAATTATTTTTACGAAGAAATATGTAGATTCATTCCCCAAATACTCAAAAATTCTGCCTATAAATTTTTAAAGTCAAATAAATTACTTTTTGATGTAACACTGGAACACAGACAACAAAGTCTTATAAGATTCCAAAACGGAGGAATAACAAATCACAGAGTAATTTTAGAAAGCTCTAACGAACTCAAACAAAAATATTTACCCAAATTAGTCGATGATGTCAAAAAATTCCTAAATAACTGTAATGTATACCAACAAGTCAAGTATGAACGTCATCCCTTTTAATAAAATTTTAATTAACGCCCACTCCAAAGAAACCATTTGAAACAATCCATACAGATACTTTCAAATTTGAAAATTCGATTGCCCTTACTATGTGACATCTTTTCAAGATTTGGACAAGCTTATATTATTCCCAGTTTATCAGTTCTTCATGTATATACATCTCTTTTACAATTTATCAGTACATTTAAAATTCCAGAAAACATTGTTTCTGACAATGGTTCAGAATTCATTCAACATCTAAAAGATTTTGCAAATTTATATAAAATAAATTGGCATTATACTTTACCCTTAAATCCAAATAGTAGCTCAATCGTAGATGATTTCACTCAACTCTACTGGGGCATTTAAGAAGAATTTAACTAAACTAGATATAACCTCTTTTGAAAAATTTTCTTACGCATTTATAGGTAACAATAATTCCCTTCATTCAGTCACAAAATATAAACCCGTTATCTAATTAGAATAAAAAGAACCAATTGAAATAGATCCACAATCACAACTTTATACCAAAATGTTTCTGAAAATATGCAAAAACAAAAAGCAATCCTTATTCAGAACATTAATGAGAAAAGGAATGATCCTTTTGATATTCAACCATAAACCACAGGTTACAGAAAATTAACGAATAAAAAAACAGAAAAAAATTGAACTTTTATATAAATCTGAACATATTCTACAAAATGCGGATTTAAGAGTAACGACACCTCAAAATACTTATCACGAACAAATTTTTAAACTGCCTTGAAAATTTATTGACATAAACTTGTTGCAGGTTGATGACACCTGACGATGAGTCAGAAAGTTCAAATTCGGAAAGAATATTAATTAACCCTAAGGATCTGTAATAAAATATTTCACAAGAGATATGGACGCCCAAGATGCTCAAGAAATTCATGATAGCAAGAACACATAACCAAGTGAAAATCAATCAATAATTATCCCGAACACACAGACGCAAGATGGACCAAGCTTATTTTCGAATGGAGATTAACACTAGGACATAGATCTATGGTTAGATCTAACACCACATGGACCGATGATATCAAATGAAGAGCTGGAACCCACTGTATGAGAGAGGCACTTAATAGAGAATGGTGGCGAGAAAAGGGGGAGGCCTACATCCAGGGGATAGTATACGTGATCGTGATACTATCTTCAGGCATTTAGATCATTCAAGTTTTGGATTAGTGTTATGCAAACTTCAAGGAACCAAACTTGGATGAAACTAGAAATAAACCAGTGGCGGCGAATAGAGCTTCAGGGGTGACAGTGCCGTATTTCAGATATGGGGGAGATCTTGCACTAATCTAAGTGGCAAAGGAGGGCGTGCACTTCTCTTTAGTTCTCGATACATACAATGGTTTGAAATGATGAAGGGCAATTGAGTTTTTTATCAAAATAGAACCACTCAAAACTACAGTCCACTTAATTCAATTAATTCTTTACAATGCGTTAGAAACAATTATAATTGTATGTTTTCCATTTAATGCAGTAATGTGCCCCCTAAAATTAATATTAGGCGTTTCTCCTTATTTTTCCAGTAAAGTTCAGGTAAGGGCCTATATCCCTATATTTTCAAAATTTTACAGCTTATTTATTTAAAAAATATGAAAAAAATATATTTGTTTTCGCCTGAGCCCTTTCATTTGATATATTACATGATGTGTTAAACACAAAGTTAATTTTATATTTTCATTTAATTCTATAATTTGCGCCCCAAAATTAATATTAGAGGTTTCCCCTTATTTTTCCGGTAAAATTCAGGTGACGCCCTATATCTCTATTTTTTCAAAATTTTACTTCTTATAGTTTCGGAGATAAGGGGGACGGTCGAGTTTTTTAGTTTTTCCCTCCAGAAATACCCCTAAAATCAAAATTTCTTCATTTATATATGTACCCCTCTTCGGGTCCACAAACTATACACTGATACCAAATTTCAACCATTTCTGTCCAGTAGTTTAGGAGAAAATTGCTGTGATGTGAAAGAGGCAGAAATCCAAAGTGATATTATAAGGGTATCCGTATATTGTATATACGGAACTATAAAAATGAAGGTACAATTAATAATCATCCAGTTACTTTAGGCGAAATCAAAGCAATCAGTCTAGCAGTTGAAAAGCTCAACCTAGATAAGTTACATGAACTTCAATCAGGAATCAGCCGAAGAGCCCTTAAAATAAATCAAAATACAGTCCAAACGCTCTACGTGGTTCCTATATTTCATAATATTTTAAATTATTACAGTTATCCTGTATTTCGTTGTCAGAAAACGATGAAATTGTTCGAGTCCAGCCACCAGGCCCAAGACTGGAAGTTATCCGTCTCAGGTGGTTCCACCCTTGACGAACGTTTCCGGGTGTATGAATCCCGTTTCCATAAAAGGACAACAACATAAAGAAATAACATAAGCAACGCATGCAGCCGTTTTATCATAGTTTTACAGTGAATTCAGATTATTTCACATACCATGATGCTTCCGTTTTTTAGACATAGACATATTATTTGTATTCAGTAATTAACTTTAAATAATTGTCACTATTGTTTCTGTTGAAATAAATTAATTTTTTTAAGTTATTTTTGTAAATATTACTAAATACTTCTTACACTTTCACTTATAATGAAGGAGTACGATGAAGTCCATGTTACCCTCCATGGATTTCATCTTACTCCTTACATTATAAGTGACGGGGTTTAATTAATATTTAATATAGGAAAATTTTTGAAAAACATTTATCAAAATTACTTTAACTAATTGAATACGAGAGCAAATGTCAGGATCGTTGACTTATTATTAATAATCATGGCTCCTTCCTATACATGTTGATAACTTCTTTTTCAAATCGTTTCATTTACCACCTAAGCAATCTTTGTTTACCACGAGAAACCACTATCCATACATAAAGGTTAAAGTTACCTTATTTGACTATAATTTTCACTGAACAATAGACTTATAATAAAGAAACTTGTTTGTGAATTTCAGGCAGGCCATATAAACAAGGGAAATTCTAATCTCGGGGAATTAGATATTTCTGTGTTATTTTGTTTTTCTCTACTTTTTTGTTAGATTTTTTCGTTGATGTGTTTGATTGAACCGAATAAAGGTGTTAAAATTAAAATTCCAATAGCTAAATTTATTTATTTGTAGAAGCATTAATAATTGCATAATACAGAGAATCTCTGTCCGTAGCTGAAAATGGTTATGTAGATATTGAAATAGAAAATTTAATTGTTAAATCAAACTATGTGACCTCTTATAGATAGTAAAATTCTCAAATATTGAGTTGTACAGCATGAACGTAGAACATTTTTTACAGAAAAGTCTTATTCCTACATTCTCAATTATTAACATCATTCTTCTACTGGAAAGTAAAGACACTTCCAGGCTTGCGGCATTTTTCCACCTCTTCGCTCTTTGCAGCATTTTATATCTTTGACTAAGTCTTCCAACACTTCTTCTTCCTCTAGAAATGAAATTAGTTTCCAAAACAAATTTTTAAAAATCATAAGAATAACCGACGAATTTCCCGTTTGTTCTAAATGATAACGATACCCATACAAGCAACATACAAAACACAAGTTAATAACAAAGTCGACTATTTGCTTAACCAAATATTATACAAAACAGTAGGTAATTCAATATGAGCAACGCCCATCTGGATTGGGCGAAACAAAATAAATATTGGCGGCAAACAGAAATTTCGAATATTAGCAGACCTATCCAGAGCACTTGGATTTGGAGTGAATTTCGGAACTGTCCGTGTACATAATTACAGAAATGCATGTTGTTTGGTAGAGTGAGCTATCTGAAACTATGGACCATACCAGTATAAATGAAGAAAGAAGGAACCAATGCAAGATATAAAAAGCATCTAGAAGATGATAAATTGAATAAATAAAAAACAAACCATCAC
The DNA here is from genome assembly GCA_034190945.1 of Octodonta nipae. Taxonomy (NCBI): domain Eukaryota; kingdom Metazoa; phylum Arthropoda; class Insecta; order Coleoptera; family Chrysomelidae; genus Octodonta; species Octodonta nipae. The sequence continues at coordinate 97,934,562 of CM067221.1, forward strand.
TATAGATGCCTAGAAAATACAGTAGGAACAAAAGAATCACCTATAGAACCCAGGCAAGTAATAGGTGCCTTTACGCACTACAAGATTTCTTAAAATATAAACTGACATTAAGGCATTTAGGGACTAACATATACAAAACAATAAGAAGACTGATGGTGATGTATGTATAGTGCGACCCCGCAGCTAAATCAAAAACAATATGGATCGATTACACAAACAGGGCAATTTCAGCAAAATAAATTTAATAAAGGAAGGGAAATGGAAATTGAATGCATACTGTGAAATAAAATATGATAATTATAATGTAAACAGTTTATTTGCGCTTTGTTTTCTGTACACGAGATAATAAGTAATTAAATATAACTAATTGTCTTAACCTTACGTCTAATTCTAAGTAAAAAAGTATGGCAGTGTCCACAAAATATTTACATTCGTTATCTATATACATTAAGGTGCTATAATAATTAAGTGTAACGTGAACTATTACAGTTTATTGGATAATTGATAAGAAGTATCTTTCTTTAACTCAAATAAGTATCACTTAAAACAAACTGGACCCACTGAAAAGCCAAAAGCTTGATTGGGCATTCCATAGTCCACAGGTAAAAAGTCAAAAATCGGTAACTGATCCAATTTCTTGGTGTTAATTTCAAAAATTGTTTCGCTCTTACTCTTCCTTGATTTACACCCATCAAAAAGTATAGTTGGTTTTAAGCCTGTATGTGAAAATTCTTGCCCATTGCCACCAAGTAATTTAATCGACATATCATATTTGTACGTTTTCGAATTATACCAAGCTACACTGTTCATGCAAGTGTAAGTAAAGTTCTGATGGACTTCTTGAGACAGTAACTTTAAAAATGCCATTTGGACTTGTCCCACAGTTTCGTACGTAATCTGAAATAAAGAAGCAATGAAAAACAATTTAAATAATATAATACAATTTATCTGACATTCTAGTAAACACTAGCTTACCAAGGAACCTCCTCTGAGTTTGGAGTACCACTCCTTTAAATTGCTCTCTTTTCGCCATGGAATATTGGGTAAGTTAGAACTGTGAACATCAGGGAAAACGCACGTTTCGCCTTCAGCTGTCATGTTGCAAAATACGTACACTGCATCATCCTTCATTCCCAAATTTGGATCAATCCAGTACCAACCTTCAAATTTCGACTAAACTTCACAAATATTGAAAACATTTTACTAACTTACCGTCTTTTAAATGTGGATGACCATAAAAGAGATCTCGACACGTTCTTGATGGGTTTTCCTTGATTCCTGAAGGTTTTCGTACTTGTTCTAGCTCTTGCCTCATGGAATATATAGTACTGTACATATCAAAAAATTTGATGTTTAAATCATTTTTGGGGATTTCTTTGTCTGAACCCGTCAATGGTTTTTCATTGTTATTATCGATTTCGTCTTGGTAATCCGCCCTGAAAAAATAGAAGGTAAACCTCAGCATTCACTTGTAATTTAGGTATATACGAACATGAGCTCCTCAACATTTCTTCGTCTCCTCGTAACACCTTTATCTGCCGTTGACTGAACCTGAAATAAGAGTTCTGGAGGCAGCAATGGCATTTCTGCTGGTTCACCTGGAGGACCAGGAGGTCCGGCTGGTCCAGGTTCTCCTGTAATAGCGAAGATAAAGAAATTAAATTTTTAATGATAAATATATATTGTTCCCACACCTTTCATTCCAGCTGGACCATTGGAACCTTTTGGACCTGGTGGACCTTCTGGCCCTGCTGCACCACTTGGACCATCATTTCCTTTGGGGCCTTGAGGACCAGGAATACCCTATAAATTATGGTTACGTTTTCTGAAGTTTGTTTATTGTAAAAAAATACCTGTTCTCCTTTGGGTCCACTAGGACCCCTATCTCCCTTTTCCCCACGTTTACCGGTTTCTCCCTCCTCTCCTTTTAGTCCCGGAATACCAATTTCTCCGCGATGACCCTTTGGACCTCTACGTCCTCTATCACCTTTGTGTCCTCTAGGCCCTGGCTCTCCAATTTTTCCATGAGGTCCTGGTGTACCTGGATTACCTGGCGGTCCATTTTCTCCCTTAAATAACAATTATTATTTATGATTCTGATAAATTCTATATCTCATTAACAGTATAGCAGAGTATTGTCCAAACTTACTGTTGCTCCTGGTGCACCAGTCAGCCCTGGTGGACCTTGGGGCCCAGGAAGACCTTGTGGACCCGGAGAACCCTGAAGGCCTGGTGCTCCAATTGTACCTTTGTCGCCTTTTTCACCAGGTAGTCCAGCAGTTCCTTGTACACCTGCAGGGCCTTCTGGTCCCTAAAAAAATATTGGTTATTTCCAGAAGGAATTTAGCATCTTATAGACTCACTGGTCTACCTGGGGGTCCCATTGGACCAATTTCCCCACGTAAACCTTGATCTCCCGGCAGACCTATTTCACCCTGTTTTCCATCGTCTCCATCTTTCCCTCGTTCCCCCTTATCCCCTTTTATACCTGGTTCACCTGGTGGCCCTGGAAATCCGGTAGGACCTGATTCACCTCTAGGTCCTTCTGGTCCCGGAATTCCTCTTGTTCCTGGAGGACCTTGAACACCTGGCTTCCCTTCTTCGCCTTTTGCACCTGTTGCGCCATTATCTCCCTGTAATAGGTGTTTTGATATACATTTGATTTGACACATAAAGTCATTTATTACCTGCTTCCCGTCAATGCCAGGTGGCCCCTGAAGACCTGGTGGTCCGCTATCACCTTTAGCTCCTTGTAATCCTTCAGGTCCCGGAGGACCTGGTGATCCTTCTACCCCTTTTGGACCTCGCGGTCCACTTTCACCAGGGGTCCCTGCTGGTCCAGGCGGGCCTTTTGGTCCTAAAGTAAATAAATAACTCATAGTTTAAGCTAGTATATATTACTAAATAGTGAACCTGTATCTCCTATTTCTCCTTTAACACCCTGAGGACCGGGAAGACCTTGTGGACCGGCTGGTCCAACAGGGCCTTGTATTCCTGGAACTCCATCTTCGCCTTTCATTCCGTGTCTGCCCATTGCTCCAGGAGGCCCGCGTTCTCCAGGAAGACCAATTTGTCCAGGTTCTCCACGTATACCAGGAGACCCTTGACTTCCTACAGGACCCTAACGCAAAAACATATTTTAATATAATTTTTACTGTAATAAAATTATTCATAATTACTTGATCTCCTTTTGACCCTTTGAAACCCTTTTCTCCTGGTGGTCCAACATCTCCTTTATCACCATCTTCTCCTGGAGGTCCTACTGGACCAGGAGTACCTGGCAGACCTCTTGCGCCCGCTAATCCATCGCGACCTATTGGTCCAATCGCTCCGCGTTCACCCCGCTCTCCTTTAGCTCCGCCAGGCCCAGGGGGCCCAGGCGGACCGGGTCGACCTTCAGGCCCAGCAGGACCATCTTTGCCAGACTCACCTTGCTGTCCTTTATCTCCTGCAGGACCCGGTGCACCGATTGGACCTGTGTCACCTTTGAAACCAGGCATACCCTTAATTAAAATGATTGTTAATACCATAGAATAAAATTTAAACAACAACTTACAGGTAGCCCATTATGTCCTCTTTCTCCAGGGAATCCTGGTAAACCTGTTGGTCCAGGAGGGCCAGGATTTCCAGGTGGACCAGGAGGTCCATTAGCTCCTTCTTTTCCAGCATCCCCAGGTAAACCGGGCTCTCCTGGTACTCCAGGACTGCCCGGAGTACCTGGTTCTCCAACTGGTCCAGGCTCACCCATAGAACCTTGTGGTCCTATTACACCCGGTGGACCTGGGGGACCTGGCTTTCCTGAAGATCCCTTAAAAATAAATAATTTAAAAAAGGCTATATTCTTGGTTTAGAAAATCTTACTGGAGCTCCCCTTTCACCTGGTAATCCAGCGGGTCCATCTTTACCGGCAGGACCACTTAAACCGGGTGGCCCAGTAAATCCTCTAGATCCTTCAGGTCCAGGTGGACCGACTTCTCCTTGAGGGCCTGGCGGGCCTGGTTGACCTGTATCTCCTTTTGGACCTTGCAATCCATCTGAACCTCTACGACCTCTAGCACCTCGGAAACCTCTTGGTCCTATTTCACCTCGTTCACCAGCTACTCCAGGATGTCCCTATATAATTATTAAGAACGGTATTTAAAAACCTAATTAAAGTTTATTAACTTACTCTATCTCCCTTATCACCAGGTGGTCCAGCTACTCCTGTAGCTCCTTTATCTCCTTTGTCTCCAGGTAGACCTGGATACCCTACTAGGCCAGACACTCCTTGCTTTCCTTTTTCACCAGGAAGGCCAATTTGTCCAGCTTCTCCTCTCGGGCCATCGTAACCCTATGTACAAAATTAAGTAAAATTTTGTATAATTGATTTAATATGGATCCAAAAATTCATATACATAACACTAAAGATTTGTGCATAATAACCTTTTTATTTATAAATTCGTTGTAACAAAATTACAGGCAACGGTATCTTTGACATTTTATCATGTTTTCTTCGACTAGATTAAAATATGAACATTTAAATTTGCTGATTTATATAATCCTAACGATCCCTAGATTTTTTCTGATTATCCTCTAAAGCCGTAAACCTATTATGCATCCAGTTTTTAATTCGGGCACCTAATTTGTATCTCATTAGCACGTAACTGTGAACGAGATTGTATTGAAGAAGGAATGTAGAAAGCTAATAACCATCCTTTCAGTAATAGCTGAACACCTCTGTAAGACCACTTCACGTCGCTAGAAGACACCAATAACCTCAATCGAATTCAAACTAATTACGGTCGAATTTTGACCATTGGGCGACTACTAGTGAGCTTAGGTTAAGGCATGGTTTAGAGAACTTATCCCCCTATATTCGCCCCTATGTTTTCCATTTTCTGTGAGGTTGATAATAGGTGAACTATTTAGAGAATAATTATAAAGTGGAGAAAGTATTTAGGGCGAAACTTCAGTAAATTGTAGAAGAGGAAGACTTATTTTTCGAAAATCGAAGTAAATGATTGTTATGCAGGCACGGAAAATTGTTAAAACATGAGGTTACATTTTCCCCTTCTATGCCAGCCTTTATAGTTTACTAAACAACTGCAAAAGAGGCGGAAGAACTGTTGAAGGTTAAGTGATTGCTATTGTTTTCAAAGCCATTTGATTGAAATTTTTCGAGGTAACAGAGCTGGTAGACATAACCAAAAAATGAATTTACTTCATGTTAAAATCAAGGAACATATAAATCTAAAGTCGAGTGCTTCGAGTTAGGTTGGATAGGTTAAACAAGAATCACACTGACCTTTACATTTAAGTATATTATTACTGAAGAAACGAAATCTTTAATTGTCAAATACTGCTCTATCCAATTTAATTTATTGGTTTATGATAATATTTAGTGTATTATTTTTGTACCTTTGGACCCTCAGGACCTTCTAAGCCGGGCAAGCCCTGATGTCCTTGTGCTCCTACATCTCCCCGCAAGCCTTGTTCACCTTTTTCACCTTCAAGTCCTCTTTCGCCCTTTTCACCTTTTTCACCAGTTATCCCCCTTTTTCCTTCGTCGCCTTTAGCGCCCCTTGAACCAGGGAATCCAATAGATCCTTGTGGTCCAGTTAGTCCTGGTTCTCCCTTAGCTCCTGGTAATCCTGGATGACCATTGGCACCAGGAATTCCTTCACTTCCAGGTAGACCTGGAACACCAGATTTTCCTCGAGGACCCTAAATATAAACAGGTTGTTATTTCATAGTCTAATTCAAGAACAACAAGAATAATATAATCTTTTAAACGTTGTTTGTGGCATATTCTTGATTATTTTTATGTTTTTTTGGGCAATAACACAACAATCGAAATAAAACGACGTATATTGAAGGAAAACCAAACGTTTCAAAGTCTATTCTGACTTCGTTGTCAATGGCTTTATATTTATTGATGTAAATTGCAAATTATAATAATAATTTTCGTTTTGCAATTTACATCAATAAATATAAAGCCATTAACAACGAAGTCAGAATAGACTTTGAAACGTTTGGTTTTCCTTCAATATACGTCGTTTTATTTCGATTGTGGTGTTATTGCCCAAAAAAACATGAAAGTAAGAATAATAATATATAATTAGCCTTCTGCTTTCGCTTCTAGTTACTAGAAGCGAGAGCAGAAGGCTACGAGAATTATGCGAACCGACCTGAAGAAGAGGACTCTGCCGAAACGTCGTCATTTTACCATCGATCCCGGCAGGGATCAGTTATTAACTACGCGGATGAATTCCCGGAAACCACTTAAAACATTTAGTGCCCGCGAAAACTTAAAAACAAACATATATATATATATATATATACATATATATATTCTAAATGTACGTCATTATCATAATTAATATCAAAAGTTTCAGCATCTTCTATGTATAAATAGGCAAAGACAAAACGGTTCGGTACTATTTTCTCCTCTGTCCCTCAACCGATTTTCTTTATTTTTGTTTTTTTTTTAATAGCTATTGACGATCTTCAGTGATGGATGCTTGATTTTTTTATACTAATTAAATAAAATATATTAGAAAAATCATAATTTACGTTCACACTGTCAATGCCAAACAGTGCCGCCAGATGGCTTGGAGAGAAAATCGTAAGATGTATTGACTCGAAAAACAAACTAAATTAAACAAAAAACTAATAAAGTTTGATCGGTTCCGAAAGTTATTCCACATTATCACGCTATTCAGATCTCACGCATAAAAATTTATATTATGTGACCATTTATTTGCTACTCGCAACTTCCATTTCTTTCTAAATATGATTTTTCGACTAAAATTAGAATTGTGTATTGTGTGGCAACTCATTAATATGCTTCCGATAATATTTTATTATTTTAATATTATACTTTAAATTTATATTGTTTATATTTTAAAGGTTAATAGTTTCATACAATTTAACTAAGATTACAAAGCCCACTATATGAATATAATTAGTGAGATTTAAGATAAATAGTCAGATCTGACATCATGGCAATAATTCTCATGTTCACGGCCATCTTCGTTTTAGCTCATTTTGTTATTTTGATTTCAGTTTGACATAATTATAACATTGTTAGCCGTTAGTTTAATGTACCTTTCCAATTCAATGTGAAAATTATCAATGTATTATTTGAAAATTTTCAATTTCAATACACTTACAAAAACTATCCACATAAAATGTATTATTTAACAGAAATGAATTGCAAGTGCATTGTATTTCTTTATATTTTTGATATAATACAGAAACAGTTATCGTTACCTTTGTGTGTTAAATTGAAATTACTGAGATTATACATACATTACAGCTTAAAGTGTACTAATGAAATGTACCTTAATTGGTTTCTTGCATTTAGTAATTGTGAAATATCTGAATAACCGTCAAGTATTTTGGAAAAATTAAAGTTTAAAAATATTATATTTAATATTAATTTATTATTTGATATACCATTCCTGCAAAATCTCGCCTCTTACTAAAGGGTGAATGAATTTTACCTAAAATGAACATATTGACATTTTAAATATGTGTATTTTATTAAAAATCTATATACAAATACGCAAATACAAAAGAGTTCGGTACCATTTCTTTCTGTTTGTGAACCAATATTCTTGGGTTTCTTAATTGCTAATTGACGGTATTCAGTGTTATTAATAAGGAATGGATCAAACGGCCAAAATGTTCTGTTAATAACAATTTAAATCAAGGCTTTTTATAAATTCTGATTTTTATTCACGTTTTGAACTCTCGAAGTGTATTTTTATTTATAATTTATTCAATAATGTATGATGGCATGAAAATTTGTATATTCTTTTTTATTCAGGAATAGAAGGGTATTTGAGTTTGCTTATTATTATTACATGTACATTAACTAGAACCGTAAGACAACAAAACTGAAATTACTATCCTTTGCTAAATAATTTTTTACTTAATTATAATGATAGTGAATTATTTTGTATAAGTACACAAAAAAGTATATAATAGTAGAAAAAAATGTTCGAAATATGCACATTTGTTATACGTATATTATCTTCAAATTTTTAACAATGATTTTGGTTGAATTTCGACCACTGGGCGACCGCTAGTTTATTTAAAAGAGAGTAAACTCATATGAAGTAGCAGTGAAGATTGAGCAAAGAATTTTCATCTCTTGTGTCGAAACAAGACCTAGCCAAAAAGTAAAAAAAAAAATTGGTCAATTAAGTAATCTATAGGTTATTACTTCGACAGTCGCATTTGGAAAATAATATAAAGTACCTGGGTGACCGAGCTTCACTCGTAAATTCAAGGTTTTATCATAAATGTACATATATCCAAATAATCGGACATTTGCTATGTAAACTAATTTAAACTCCCTAACATAATATTTTTTCTTACATTTCTTATTTACATGGTGTTACTACAATTCAACCTCTTCCTATATTTCAACCACCCTATATATGCAACTTCTTATGAAAAACCCATCTAAAATTTTTTAAATCACGCTCAATTCCACTGGATTCCATATTCCAACAACACTTTTGTTTCCAAATTCTTTCATTTATATTCTAACATTTTTGTAAACACTTTGTATAACTATAATTTCGCTCCACCGTATATATGCAACTTTTCACAGCCTACCTAATATAACATATTTTAAATCACACTGTATAACTATAATTTCACACCACCACATTTAACTACCCTGTATATGCATTTGTTTATGGCCACCTATTGTAATTTTTTTTGAATCTCCATGTATAATTATAATTCCAGTACATCCTATATTGCAACCACTCAGTAAATGCAAATGCTAATAAGCTACCCTATAGGTAAAACATTCTATTAACATTTTTTTAGAGACCTATATAACAATACTTTTACTCCGTCCTGTATGTCAGCTAACATTAATTTCCAACTGCTTATAGGGTACCCTACACAATTATTTTTTTCTCGGTTTTTTCTAGCCATGCTATAATTCCATTTGGCGCTATATTTTAACCATCGTGCATAGCAACTCTTATGGACCATCTAAAATATTTTGAAAGACCCTGTATAATTATGATTTTACACCACCACTTCACTCTCAAATAGGTCACCAAATCACCCTGTATTAGAAGAATTTTTACAACAGGAGTCTCACTGTTATGTAGTCAATAAATAAATTTTTAATAATTTAATTTCTCAGGAAAACGATTTTTCCCAAAGATGAGACCCTCACCAATCCATTTCTATCCATCGGAACTTCCAAATGGGAAAATTTCCTCAAAATCGTTAGAGCCGTTTTCCAGAACTCAATGACATAATATATATATATATATATATATATATATATATATATATATATATACTCATTCATTTTTTTTCAATAAATTCTCATTCATTATGGTATGTCCGGAATTGTCGTGAAAAACAATTTTAGTGTTTTAATTCATTTATGTTTGTATATTAATAAAATGATTCTAGTCGGTTATTAAATTATAAACAACCCACAAATATACTGAATTGGTCACTTAAGAAACTGTGATGACTACTCTTACTTTTATTAGAAAAAAATCAATCAAATAAAAGAAACATAAAGGTTCTCCATAATTATTACAGATGATTTACTATTTTCTTTAAAAACAATTGAACCTTGCTTGAAAAAAATAATTATAGCACTTAGAACTTGAAATTCTGATTATCCATCTTATGTGTAGACCTTTTTGATATCTGGGTTCTCTTCAATTTCTCTGACAAGCCTCGATTCTGCTTTTAGGTTCAGGATGGTCGTAGTAAAATAAGATGATTACGTAGAGAACTTTATAAGTTGGAATTTGCTTTAGTTTTTATCGACAGAAAATTTATTGAAAATAATTACATATGAAATTTGCTAAAGCCTATTGCATTGTCATAGTTACGAGGGTTAATTTAACACCTTTTCCAGCAAACACAAAGCACGTGCTCAAAACAGTGTCACTGCAATATGGCAAGGTGTAGGATATGACTGTCAAGATATTTCAAGAAGTCTTGACTAAGAGCTCCTCAAAACATATTTTTTTTACTTCTGAAGAATTTGCAAATATGAGATCGTGGGGTTATCATTTTCATGACTTTTTAAAAAGCCTCTCTCTTATTTATTTGTATATATATATATATATCTTAAAGTGACACTCATGTTCAATTTAAAAATAGCATTTTGGGAAGTAAAATCTCATAAAAAAATTTTTTGAAACGCAAGTAAAATTAATAACAACTTTAGATTTGGAGCTGAAACTTCTCCTAACATAGTAAGTACTACAAAATACAAATCTATTTATATGCAGGAATACTGATCATATTGTAGACAGCGAAAAGAACTGAGTGAAGTATCTATCTTAATTATTTATTTGTAAATCCATTTATGTTCTATTAAAAAATAACATTTTGTTGAAGTAAAATCTGATATATGATACAATTTTTCTTGTGTGTTACTGTCAAATTTTTTTTGCGAATTTTCGCAAATATAATTCCAGCCAGAACATATAGTTAATGACAGAGATACCAGAATTGGAGTTTAGAAAAACCCGGATATATATCCCACAATATAAAAACTCTTAAAAATGACTTCTTTATGAGGTCTTTTAAGAAGACCTTCTAGACGTTTTCTTAAAAAACTTAGTAATGATTTTATTTTCACACTGACTTAGACGGCCAAAACTTACATATGAACACTTTTAACCTGCCAAAGGTATTTAATGACCATGTATATGTTTGACGTTCTGAATGTCTGCTAGTTCATTGTACATTTGTTTTAGTTCTATTTCTTTACTGAGTTGAGTTCTGTTAGTTGTTGTTGAAGTTTCTCTGAATTTTTGCAATGAAGACTATCATCAGTAAATCAAAGATGGTTGTGATATTCTCCGCTTTAATGCTGTCATAATAAATAAATTATACTATATTTTGTATTATACCTATGTTTAATGCGTTATTACATGTAAAGCATCATCACCATGAGGCATATATGAAAAATGTAAATAATATTAAGAAAATGTTTAATGATATTGTTATAAACTCCTTGGGTTCAATTACTTTAAAAAATACTCATATACACTTCAGTTTCTAAGAACTTTTATTCATACGTGAAAATCAAATATTTTTAACAGCTGACTCTAATATAGGTAATAACATCGAAACCATAACAATAGGTAAGCTCTACTAACTCAGTACTGAAATTAATATCGCCTTTTATAGCGTAAGCCGAATTTTCTGGTAGTTATACCTTTGTTCGCACAGCGTCCAGGTTGATAGTTCTTGCTCATTTTGACGACTCTAGAAATTGATGTTTTTATGTTCTTTCGCCAGGGACGGAGTTAATAAAATTTTATAACACTGCCCTCCCTTTAATTCTGATCGACTCGATCAGAAACATCCTCTCCATGGTATTTAGTCCTCTTGACCACCTCATATTGACCATCTCAGACGGGTGTAAGTTTTTTAGATTTACCCTTGCTCCGTTGGGGGTTTTAAAGTCAGACTTTGTCCCTCTCTTGAAACCCGACTGAATTGGCCTTGAGGTCATACCGCGTCTTCATCCGGTCACTGGTAGCCAACATCTGCGTTCGAGCTCATTCGTGTATTGCCAGCATGTTATGTCGGAGCTGGTCGCCATAATCGTTGATGTCTTGAGAAGGTTCTTCGGGAGAGCCAAAAGCCCAATCGCAGGGTAATCACAGCTCTTTTCCGAATAGGACCCTGGCTGGAGTCGCGCCTGTAGTTATGTACGGCTGAGCGATAGGCCAACAGGAATAAAGGAATATGCTCATCCCAATCATACTGGTTATAGCTGACGACCTTGGATAGGTGTTATTCCAAGGTCCTGTTAAATCTTTCCACTATTCCTTCTGACTGTGGGTACAGTGGTGTTGTTCTCGTTTTCCTGAGTCCCACCATCGTGCAGACCTGGAATACATTCGACTCGAAGTTACGCCCCTGGTCTGAATGTAGTTCCATCGGGACGCCAAACCTGCTGAATAGCTGTTCTACTAGCACCGTCGTTACCGTGGTTGCCTCTTGATTGGGTATCGCACATGCATATGCCATTTGCTGAAGTAATCTATTGCGATCACAACGCATTTGTTCTCCCTCTCAGACTCAGGAAACGGACCCGCGACATCAATGGCAATTCTCTCGAATGGGACGCCCACATTGTACTGCTGCATTCTGCCCTTGGTCCGGGTCTTCGGGCCCTTACTGGCTGCACATGTGTCACATTTATGGCACCAAGTTGTGACGTCTTCGAAGTAATTTACCCAGTAGTACCGCTGGCAAACTTTCTCTAGGGTTTTTTTGTTCATGCCCAGATGGCCCCTGGTAATCCCATCATGTACTTCGGTCAGTATGGCTGGTACCTTTTTCTTTGGAACTACCAGTTGGAACTTGGTTTCTACCCATCTGTCCTTTCCCAAACTCGCTTGAACATTGCATTATCTACTCTTAGAGAGTCCCATTGGGCCCATAACGATTTCTGCACGCCCAAGTGTATCTAGCTACCTCGTCCCATCGTGGCATGGGTGCCCCTCTCTTTTTGAGTTAAGGGATTGGTTCGATTTCTGGATCAGCCATTTGGTCCTGAATGCATTGTTCCGCTGTCCAGTCTTCATTGGTCTGCACTCGGATCTGTTTGATGCAGGTACCCTCACACTGTTCTGTCTTCAGATAATGTCCGCATTCTGGTCTATAGGGTCTTCTTGATAGGGCAACGGCATTGTTATGCAAATGACCGGCACGACGTTCACCTTGAAATCGTATTGCTCCATCCACCTGGCTAGTTCTCCTTCCGGTGTCTTCATGTCCAGCAGCTATTTGAGTGCGGTATGATCTGTTCGGATTAGGAAATGACAACCATAGAGGTATTTGTGGAATTGGTCTACAGTCCTTATTATTGCCAGAAGTTCTTTTCTGGTGACGCAATAATTTCTTTCCGGTTTCGAGAATTCACGGCTGTAGTACTCGATCACCCTCTCTTCACCATCTTGCACATGGGATAGGATGGCCCCCAAACCTGTGTTGCTGGCATCGGTGTCTAAGATGAACTTGCCGGACTGCGTCGGAAATGCTAAGATTGGGCTGGAACAGAGTGCCGCCTTCAGTCGTCTGAATAAGGTTTTGCAATCCTGATTCCAACGGAAGTTCTCTTTCTCGGTGGTCTGCCGATGTAGAGGCGCGGCAATGGTGGCAAATCCCTCAACAAATCGTCTGTAGTATGAACAGAGACCCAAGAAACTTCGGAGTTCATGCTTATCTCTTGGGACTTGCCAATCACGAATAGCTTCTATCTTTTCCTCGTTGGTACGGATTCCTGACTCGGAAACGATGTGGTCCAAAATACTTCAGCCAGGTTCTTCAGATGGTCGTCGAATGTCTGACCCATGACCAGAATCGTCGAGGTATACTAAGCCCGTCCTCCATGTGAACCCGCTCAGTAAATACTCCATTAGTCTCTTTAATGTAGCGTGAGCATTACATAACCCAAAGAGTATGACCGTATGATGTTGTTGTTGGACAAATTCAGCACTCTAATTGGTATATCTCGTCCGGTTTTAACTATACCCCGTCCAACTAAGTAGTCATGAGCTGAGTGTATGGGTTCCACCATTCCAACGCAGCTCCCAGGAATACTTTCTACCTGCCCATGAATAATCTGTTCCGTTCGACCGGGAATTCTAGCTGAGGATTTTGCCACAATTTTTATGGAGGTGGCTGAACTGTTGACGGGCAGTGTCAATACAAATTCCTCATTTAGAAACCGAAGAACATCATATCTCGGGTCGAACATAAACCCGTGCTGGTTGATTAGGTCCATATCCAGTATGATTTCAGTAACCTTTGTTGAATTCGTCTTGATGTTGTTTCTCATTCTTGTCACGTTTTTCCAGGATCTGGGTAATTTTTTTATCTAGTCCATCCGTGATCTGTTTGAATATTGTTTTGGTAGTCTCGTCCATTTTTTCTTTTTCCATACTTCGGGTTCCCATAAATCTAATTGCGATTTTAACTTCACTTAATACTGCACTTCGACACCAAATTGAAATATATAGCATACGCCGAATTTTCTGGTAGTTCTACCTTTGTTCGCACAGCGTCCAGATTGATAGTTTTTGCTCATTTTGACGCCAGGGACGGAGTGGATAAAATTTTATAACAATATCTTTACAGTTAAATATAAATAAAATACCTTTGCACGAAAAGATCAACTTCATCTTTTAATATTCCTCTTTCCTTTTGACATTTATATGTGTGTATTGTGTCTTGAGTATTGCATCATAAACTTCTATATGCAGCTCTTTATTCACATCGCAAAATATTAACCTACATTATAACTAATATTTTTTTTCGAAAAATTATTTAAATTAATGTGTACCCGTATTTAGTAATAAACATAATGTAATAGTAAGGTTAATCGTGAATATTTTTATAATACCCATCGTTCTTGCAGATTCTTCTTTTAACCTATGGTATGAAGATTTTGCACTTTTTTACTTATTCGTTAATTATTTATCGGTTCACATTAAATATTTATTACCATTATCCATGTTGTCTCTTTGTTTTATTTTGAATATTTGGGCGACATAGAATGATCTATGATGGTGCACCCTGGGCTGAGTTTGACATAAACGTATCCCCATTGCCTACTCTTTCTAGTCTTGGCAAAATATTGCTACTTAGAGCTTGTACCTTCTGGAGATAGCCTGCAGTGAACAAATGTGGTAAGACTAAAGAGAGAGGGGGCAATAGAGAGCGCAAGAGGGTATTTCATTCGGTTGAATCGGTTCGAATGAAATATGTTAAGCCTGTTGTTCATTGGCTGCTTCCACCCACCAAGTAAAATAGCCTCTTACTGTCCCTATTGCCCTCTCTTTCTAGTGTTGCCACGATTTCATGCATGACAGGCTACTGCTATAGGGTACATCAAGGGCGTACCCAGCTTTTGGTCTAGGAAGGGGCGGAAATATGAAAGTTTCGTACAATTTTCACAAATGTGCATGGGGAACTAGTATTAATATACCCTTATCTATACTACTATAAAATTGTAAGTTTGTCTGTTTGTTTGTTTGTTCGGGCATCACGTAAGAACTACTGGTCTAATTTTGTTGACTATTTTTTTGTTGCAAAGCCTATAGTTTGACTTAAAATCTGGTAGATATTTTAACTCCCTAAGTTGACAGAAACGGTAGGTATAGCGAATAAACTTTTAACATGTAGGACAACACAATTACTCTATTGGTTTCACCGCAAGCACGAAATATTAGATACTGGAATCAACTTAGATTTTATTCAAAATTCGGAATATGCCAATGTAACATGTTTCGATTTAGAACAAATCAACTTATATATTAACCGTAATTTTACAGGGTGGTCTATATATAGGAAACAAGTGCGGTGTAGAATGACATGGATTTTAAAAAAATCCAAAAAATAGTTATATTAGGTGTACTCCAAGCAGCTGCATATATACAATGAAGTTGAAATTAGGGGAAAACTAATATATCAACTGTAATTTTACAGGGTGTTCTATATATAGGAAACTTAGTTCGAAGTAGAATGACATGGACTTAAAAATTCTAAAAAAAAATTATATTAGGATACCATAAACAGCTGCATATATACAATGTGAATGAAATAAGGGGGAGTGTAATTAGTTATATATATGGTGTGGTTCAGAAAAGTTATATTGAGTGGGCCATAAATAGTTGCATATACTAGGTGGTTCATAAAAGCGCGCAGTAGAATTATATTTAAATAGGGTGGATAACAAAATGATATATTGTTTGGTTCATATGTAGTTGCATATACAATATGGTTGAAATAAGGGTAGAATATTTATACAAAGTGGATAATTTTTTTTAGAAAAAAATGTGTTATGTAAACAGTTAGGAATTATGTTCTTGAGTTATTATAGTTATGAAATGGGTTGAAAAAATGTTAGAAGTTGTTTATACAGAGAGGTTGAAATATGAGTGGAATTATAGTTTATAGAGTGGTTAAAAAATTATTTTATATCCACAAGTAATTGCATATATAGGATGATTAAAATATGTAGTGGAGTATAATTACAGCTATACAGGTGGGTGTAAAAACTAGTATAAAGAAATTTTATGATCTACAAGCTGCTCCTTTTTTCGGATCGTTGAAATATAGGGTGGACTAGAATTTCAAGGATACAGGTTGGTACAAAACTGTTATATTGGATGGCAAATAAGTAGTTGCATATACAAGGTTGTTGAAATATAGGGTGGACTAGAATTATAATTATACAGGGTGGGTAATAAATGGTAGAAAAGTTTTGTTATATAGCAGTTGCATATATAGAGTACCTGAAATATAGGAAGCAGTAAAGTTATAGTTACACAGTGTGATTCAAACAAGGTTAGAAAAAGTTGCAAACGAAGGGTGCTTTAAATGAAATGTTGAAAGAAAATATTCCTTATAATGTAGGTATATGACGAAAAACGCACATATAGGATACTTAAAATATAGTGTGGTGAAGTGTTATAGGTAAGTCTTTAAAAACTGTTATATTGGTTGACCAATAAGCAGCAGCGCATACAGGGTAGTTGTAATAAATACAAGGTGATTCAAAAAAATGTTGAACAAAATTGTTATATAGGATGCCCAATAAGCAGTTCCATTGATGGATTTATAGTTATACAGGGAGGTATAGAAAATGTTATACTGGGTGGCCGATAAGTAGTTGCATATACAAGGTGGTTGAAATAGGGGGTGGAGTAGAGTTATTGTTGGCAGGTTGGATAAAATTTTTTGTAGGATAGAACATGAGCTGTTGCCATATATGCAATATCTGAAACGTGGATCGAAGTAAAATTATGTGTGTGATTAAAACTATGTTAGAAAAAGCTGCATATACAGGTGGTTGAAATATAAGGTGGAGACAAATTATACTTTTCATGGTGGTTAAAAAATGATTATATAGTAGTCCATAAGCAGTTGCCTAGATAAGATAGTGAGTAGAGCCGAGTTATAGTTAAGTGTTTAAAAAATGTTATATTTGGTGGCCCCTAAGCACATGAACATACGGGGTGGTTGAAGTATTTTGTAGAGTAAAATTATTGTTATACAGGATAGTTTAAAAATAAGTTAAAATGTTTGCATATACAAAATGGTTTTAATGCAGATGGAAGTAAAATTATAGTTATACAAGGTGGTTAAAAAAAAATGATTAAAATTGTGATATGTGGTAGCCAAAAAGCAGTTGCAGTTAGTTGAGTGTTTAAATAAAGGTTTGGTGTTAGGGTGCCAAACTGTGTTTTTACATATGTGACACCCAAGGGTTCCACAGGCATTTCCATTAGGTTGGATCGAAAAGTTTAAAAAAATTGTTATATAGGGCATGAACAGTTGCATCCTACTGTATGGAATACCTGAAACATGGGGCGAAGTAAGATTGTAGTTTTAGAGTGTGATTAACACAATGTTAGAGAAAGTTGCGCATAAAGGGTGATAAAATATAGTGTGGAGAGAAATTGTACTCAAACAAATATCAGAAATAAATGTTATATACAGTAGACCATAAGCAGTTGCATGGCTGAAATATAGGTTGGAGTAGAATTATAAGCAAAAAAAGTTATATTGGGTGACAAATAAACAGCAGCATATCCAGGATGGTTGCACGACATGAGCTGTGGCATATATGGGTGAAGTAGAGTTAGTTATACTAACTCAAAAAAAGTCGAATAAAATTGTTATATAGGGTGCCCCTTAAGCACTTGCAATATGGGTGAAATATATTCGAGATTGGTGGATATATGGTTAAATAGGGTTCAAAAAATTTCGAGAAATTATTATATGGGATAACCCATATGTTTTATAAGTTATTTCGTTGTACAAAGACTTGCACATTCCCTACGCGGGTGAAACCGCGGGGAACGGCTAGTAATCAATGAAGTTAACTGAAATATTAATTAGTGGAGCTTTATTTGTATATCTTTCATTTAAAGCAAATAACTGCACTAAATTATAATGGTGGTTAGAGTTATATTTTCGTCCACAAGGCGAAAATAAGGCTGATCTATTTGACAGGTTAGGACAAAAATGATAATCATATTAGATTTAAAGTAATTAATATACTGATAATTAATAAAATAAATATTAGTAATACAAAATACAAATTTAATTAATTTATTATTACTATGGTTTTATCAGTCATTGCCATTTTTACTACAATTTGTAATCTTAATTATGTTGGCTATTCATCTTTCGACTGACTTTATACGATTTTCACGCAATCTGTAAAACATTGTATACAATATTACGGAAGGCTGTACAGTTGGTACAAATAAAATATAAAATTCAGTATACAAACATTTATTTAAACTCAATTTGCATCATTATGTCTGGTCACGGTACATTATGTACAACTGAATTGTAAAAAGTTAACATTCGTTCTATTTAATGTTATATATTTTAGCAAGTTATTGTCTTAAAAACACATAAACATATATGTAATTTTATTTACATAATCAATTACTTGTAATCGACCATCACTTAGTTCACATCTCTAACTCATAAATCACATTTAGCATATTTTAGATAAACTTTGAAAAGAATAAACAGTCTTTTCGTTGATCTCATAAGCTTTCGGCGAGATTCGATACAAGGCTTTGGAAAACTAATAAAGTCAAATAAATTCTACAAAAATGATTTACTGTAGATATGGCCCCCACATATTCCATGACATTAATGCTTGTTGCTCCATTCTTTATTGATAAAATGTAATATATATTAATTAAAATCGTTATACTGATAGTTCACTTTAAGTTTATAACTATTAAAACTTTACTACTAATACTAAATTAGTAAATTACATTAAAAATATTGTATTCACGTTATAAACATACATAAAAGTGCACTAACAAATTGACAGACATTGCCGCATGCGCATAATTTTTTTCGAATATGGTAAAAAGCACGGTGTAAGTAGAGGTAAAAAGTTTTGTTAAGTATCACAGACCTGGTTATGTCTTAGATCATTTACCATCTAGATATAGCCTGGTCAAGCATAAAATCGTGGCAACGCTAGAAAGAGAGGGCAATAGAGACAGTAAGAGGCTATTTCACTTAGTGGGGGGAAGCAGCCAATGAACAATATGCTGAACGTATTTCATTGGAAACAGTTCCCAACCAAGTGAAATAGCCTGTTGCCCTCTCTATTGCCCTCTCTCTCCTTAGTCTTACCACGACATTTGTGCACTGCAGGCTATCTTCAGAAAGTACATGCTCTAAGGGTTATGTATACTTATTTCTCTATGTCAGTCTACGCCCCCTGTTTTCCAATTAGCGCACAATTGAGCAAAGTGCGGCACAGTGCCTGAGTGCACTGAGTGTTCCAATTAGAGGTCTGGCTCGCATAAATGAGCACAAGAAATAACTGTGCCTTTGGGATGTTTTATGTAGGTTTACTTAGTAAACATAAAACTTTATCATAAAACATGAAGTATGTTCCAATTAACGCCCGAAAATTACGGTACAGGGCGACATTTTGTGCTCTAGTAATTGGAAAACAGCCATTATTGAATTATTTTGTAAACAATTTACGTACACATAAACTTCAATTGTTTACCTATGAGTAATAAATACACTTTTAACCTCATGGTGATCAGTGTACTCTACCGGTTGGTTTGAAAAAAACCATGTTCCAATTAACGTCCTAAAATTGCCGCACTGTGCGGCACAAAATCACTTTGTGCTCTAGTCAGGGGTGGGAACTCATATAGGCGAGATCGTACCACAGTTGAATACGCCCTCTATCATTTTCAAGCGGCCCTAAATAAGACGGTTGCTCGCACTCCTTTGAAGTTTTTCGGTTGTTATCGGTTACCGTCGTTGTCGTCCATTTTTGGTAAGATTTATTGTGGCATTGTATCATACAAAAAAATGCCTTATTATTCTAATATTGGAGCATTTCTTTCTTAGATTTCTGAATGTTTCAATCAAGCTTCTAAAAGGTAATACATTACAGTATTTACACGATAACTTATTAATTATATATTTTTTAGACAGTATATTACAATTTAATAGCAAAAAAATATGACTTCAGCGAATCAACAATCAAAAACTGTATTGCAAATGCCCGGCTTTTGGTAATTTGTGAAGCTCATTTTACATTTCTCATATATTCTTGTAGTTCATATATTATTTCTTTTTAAGTAATGAGAGAAGTGTGGGAGACAATTTTGCATGGTTTTCACCAGAAAAAGATCCGGTTACCACTTGCAGCCCCCAATTGTTAGTGAAAATACCTGAAAAAGTGTACAGAGGTAAGAAGAGGCTTTTCAGAAAAGTTTTTGAAAACATGCATCAGAGTCCACCAGTTCAGACTGTCAAATTATACAAGAATTCCAAGGTAAGCAATTTAATATTGGTTTTTAAATTATTCATAATTTCTTTGTTTTTTTTTGAGGAGTGAACTATCAAAATGGAAGAGAACAGCAAGGTGAGCCACAAATTTGAACACGTCTAAGGTATTTAAAAATGTAAACAGTGGTTACAGCACTTGAAGATCAATATATAAACAAAGTGGCAAAAGTTATAAATATTTCTTAAAAGGTTTTTGTTTACTACCTTACTAAAAACTCTTAAGTATTCTTGTAAATAACATTATTTTTAATTGTTGGTACAATGAGCATATTTTACAAAACTGAAAAAAAGTCTCTTGTTTTTTTAGATCTAATGTTTATTTTTCAAAGCATGTTACTATTTTTTGTGAGTATTATGTATTTTGATATGATTTATTATATGAGTTTTTTAATATGTACTATTTCCCTAATATTTGTTAGTTTTTGTGGGAGTTGTATGTATATTTACTATTTTGGGTATCATTTATATTGTATTGTATACTACTCTAAATGCAAAAGAGGTAGAAAATAAAAATTCAAATATACAGAATATTGCATAAAGAAGCAATCATCACAAGTTGCTTTCAATATATATAGGTTCCTCATTGTTGTTGTGGTTCATTTAGGTTTTTGTTTGTTTAAGTTGTCAATGTAACAGTTAACCTAAAATTTGAGTGAACTTGGATTTGCATTTTTTGAAGGTAATATTGAAAGTTAATATCAAAATGTTACCTTTAAAAATGTTAAATGCGAGTTTACCGAAGCGACAAGTTAACTTTTCATACAGACCTTAAACTAAAAACACAAATGTATATTGGTAACAACAGGGAAACAAATATTTGTAAACTGTTGTTATGTTTGTACCTTTTTTGCTATTATTGTTAGGTGTGAATAGTTTAATATTTAATTGTATTTGTAATATATTTTATAAATAAAATTAAAATTATTTGGGGATTTTTTTTCGCCATAGTATTTTTTGGAACGATAAGAACTAGCAGAGAAACACACCGATTAGATAGTGTGCAGATTCCTTTTTATCGGCAGTTAAATTCATACAGATAACTGTATCTCGAAATACACAAATGTACATTTTTACTATTTGTTGAAAATGATAGATGGCGAAGACTGTCATTTTTTGAACACAATTTTTAACACATAGTTTCCTATCTATTCTCTATTGTATGATCTGTGCCGAAGACTGATGGTAATTTAGCACATTTCAGATGATAAACCATTCTGCATTCACCTTGACACTGAATGCCGGGATTCGTGCGACTGCAAACTGCCGCGCAGCTGCTACACAGGCCGGGTGGCATTGCGATACGAAAAATAACGATAAGATGCCGAGTGATTTGTAATAAAAAAAACACAATGCAAAATTCGGATGAATGTTCTTTACTGTTATTGCACCACGATGCACTTTTTGTAGAGTATATAAGTCACAGTTCGTACAGCACCCTTTACTGACGACTTCGGTATAAAATTTGTAATTAGAATTTAACTAGAAACTGCGAAATGTCGTACATAAACGTGAGACGAGAGAGAGACGTGTACACGCACTTGCTTGATCTACTACACTGTTGAGAGAATATTTATGGTTCTACGACTAAAAGTTACTTAAAAAAACTTGTAGAAAATTTAATTTGCAACAAAAAGTGTTAAATAATTTCTTGTGAGACCTATAATTTGTCTGATAAACCACAAAAAACATTTTGACCCCCTTTCCCAAGATGGCGGTTGTGGGACAAGGGTTGCTTCCCCAATCTTGGATTTAACTTCATACTAACTGCCCTTGATATCTAAAAAATAAAATTGCGTGCTCTGAGAAATACAACCCCAAATGTAACTTTTCAATGGACTACAATTAACCTTTAGAAAATAATTTCATTTTGTTTGTTCATTTCCTGGAGATATTTTCCTTGATTTACTTATTTCTGGTTATGTTTTCTTTTTCAACTGTGGTAACTTCATATTTACTTACTTTTGGTCTTAGATATTTGATGTTTTATCTCTTATAAAATATGTTTTACAAGGTTATTTTACAAAGGATTGCTTGATCAATGTTAGAAATTTTAGAAAAGAAACCAGCCATCTTGTGGCGTATCACCGTGTGTTGGGTCCGCTCTCGAGTTGTTGTCGCGCTTTGTCTGTTGACAGTTGGATAGTTTTTCTGGTTTTGTTTCATCTATTTAATGTGATATTGATAACAACTTAATTAGAAAGGCAAAGATTAGTAGCACTTTGTGACGTATGCTATCGGAAAAATTTACATCCAGCAACCCTTTATGCACTATCCTTGATGGTTTCATCAATTTCGTCATATACTATAGGTCTTTTTATATTCGAAAATTTTTTGTTGCCGTGCGTAATTTTTTTCGAGCAGTTGTCAGACCATTGGCATGTAAATACAATAGTTTTTTGCTCGAAAAAATGACAGAAGTTGACGCTTGCCCACTAGAAATTTTCGAATATGAAGAGGCCTATATAATGTTTTTTAACTTCTTAATTTTCATCGTTTTATCCTTAATTGCCATAGGTCGTCATCCTTTCCAGTTAAGAACGCCACGGTGGCTGTGCGTTATTCTTTTGTGGTATTGATATGAAACACTTAGTTGGTATTATTTCAGTATTATACGTTTGATTGAACAGCTGGCTGATTTCGAGTACATGAGAGCATGGACATTCTCCTCGGGCTTTTCCATTATTTACATTTTTAAGAGCATGTGGAGCTAGTTGATTCCTAGTAATTCGAGCAGAATTTTAAATTATTAAAATAAAACTTATCTATCCTAGGAACAATGCAATAATATTTGTGGCTTGCTCACTATGAATATTATATACTTTTAGTTATTTATGTATTCATTTGAATTCCGATTGACTCATAGCGAAGCCGGGCTTCCGTAATATTTCAACCGAATTATCAAAATTGATAAAAATCAGATTTGTTTATTTTCATTGTTCGAAATTTAATATTTCTGATCTATGATGATCTTGTAAAATATTATTGTAGATTAATTTTTTACATATAAATATACGAGGGATACATAATTCATTTGATAATGAGAATTGAGCAAAAAATAAGTCACCTCATATTTTTGTGAGAATTCTCGACATAATTCTTATGATGTTTTGCACATTTTTACATTAATTGTAACATATTTCATACCAAAAAGTGAGTTTTTCTTACCGCGTCCCGTTTATCTCCTAATTCCATACTGTCCTCAATTAACGTGCACAAGTAGCAGACTCCTGGAGGCTTCCATATAACATTTTTATATTGTAGAGAGAATTTGATAAAAATGTTTTCGCTGTTATCCCTTACAGCTCACATATTCCGGGGTAAAAAATATCTAGGATTTAAAAAGACGCATTAGCCCTGATTTTATGATATGCCTATAATATGGTCGTAAATTATGTTAGGGTGACATTAGGTTATCTAAACGGTCTTTTTAACCGACTTCAGGAAGGAGGAGGTTATCAATTCGTCAGGATTTTTTTTATTATTTTTTTGCGTGTATCTATCGATTATTCCAGAACGGCTTAACCAATTTAGATAGATTCAGTGTAGTAAGGAGTATGGTAGAAAGAAACCACATACTTTTATTTTACATGTCATTTGCGATTTTCCAGAAAATTGAAATAAACTGTTATTAAGTAACTACTGATTTCGCTGAAATGTCTCAGTCAATTTGAATTTTTTAAATTGTACTCTATAAAAGTATATTCAGTTGTTATTCCAATATAATTTTCTACAACTTAATATACAGTGTATTGTTGAAAATCAGGTGAACAAAGGGAAATATTCGTAAATGTCAATTAAAATGTTAATAATTAATTATTCCTACGGAAGTTGTTGGTATGTGAAATTGTTAAGATGCTAAGATTTCATTACCATATTTTAAGCTTTGCAACTGAGGAAAGCGAATAGCAGTGTTGGTAAGCTTTATTCGAGAACTCTTATCTGCCATTCGCATGTGTTCTGTATACAGTGTGGTTCACATGTATGGAATAAATTCGGTTTGAGCATTATTATGCATTTGTTGGAAAAAAACTGTAACAGGCAGGTTTCTATTGTGAATTTGACAATGTACAGTCTGAAATTATTACTCCCTCCATGAATTCCGTCTGAATAATGAGCACCCCTCCCAAATTTTAAATGTTTAAATGAATTGGCGAGTCGTGTGACACCTTGTATATGCATAATGCATAGAACGCATTTTTCAATATTTTACACTTGTATTAAATGTTCTAAATGACTACCATTCACTTCTTATCAAAGCAATGTAACATCTTTGGTATATTTATTTAATACATATTTGTATGTGATGAACCAAGGTTGTAATTAGAACATAAAACAAAGCAAATAATTTAAAGATGCTACACAATTGATGGCTAAAGAAAGTAGTTTCGATAGAATTTCGTATCCTGCATTAAATTAGTATAGGGAGTGTAAATCCTTAGTTATGCAATTGGTGTTTAAAAAAATGTTCAGAAAACATTTAAAGATTTACACATTAATTATGCTATTATTTCAAGAAATCTATATTATATTTCTACTAACTTTTTATTTTGAATAATTATAGTTTAAAAAAACTAAAAATATGGTTTAGTAGCAAACCGAACTAAAAGCAGAAAATAACTTTTAATTATGAACAGTTTATAATACAGCAGTAGAAAGTAAAAAGTGTGGGGTGCTTGAAAGAATTAATTTTACAATTATTCTATTTATAAGAGGAGAGTTATGCAAATATAGTGAAATGCACCCCAGGCTTTTTACTTTCTACTGCTGTAATATCAACAGTTCATAACTAAAAAATATTTTCTGCTCTTTAGTTCGTTTGCTACTAAACCTTATTTTTTATTTTTTTTTACTATAATTATTTTCTAAGTTTTTAGTTTCATTACGAGGTATTAATACTTAAAAAGTTTACTTCATGTTTGCGTATCCTTTCATTACAGTTCTACTACTGCCAAGTAGATGGCAGTAGTTAATAGACGATTTTGTGGTTCGTCAAGAACAGTGACAAAAAGACAACAAACGGAAATATTCAACTTATAGAACTGTATTGTCATCGACCTTGACACGTGTGCCAATTTTCAACTTAATCGGACTTTTTTAAGTTGGTGAAAATTGCATTGAAAGTTTCCGTTACATAGATAGATACATACGTACTCATGAACCTTATAAAAGCGTACTAAAACGATCTACATTAGAAAATTTTTCGCTTGAGTGACCTACTTGCTTGTTCATTAAATCATCAGCTGCATAATACAACTCCTAGAGTACATAGATTACTATCTTGAGTAAATTTCTGCAAACAATTTGTTTGCGAAAAATGAAATGCTAGGAGAAACTTCACCGGACAGTATTTGATTGTTTTCACTAAACCATAATACATTATCAATAATGTAGTAATAAGTTCGCTTTTTTATATTGTTATTTTTACTATTTTCTAAAAAATAAGGGAATTAAATTCAAATTAAAGTAAACGCGGCTTAAGCCCTTAATTAGGTTATTTGATTCCTGTGACGTAACCAGTCTAGCTTTAAACTAATTGAACATTTATTTCACTGTATTTCTCTGTATCTATGTCTCTGCTGTGATTAAATTATACGTCAGTCAATAACTTAACAGATTTATAATCTCATTTAAAATTATTTAATAATTGTTTATATATGAATAAAGTTTAGGTATACTGTTGCACAAATAACTCCTCATAAACTGTTTATGACCACAAAGTGTTGGTCACTTGAAGTAACTCAAGAAAACTCAAAACAAAACCTGGAACAAAGCCTACAGAATAGATTGAGTCAAAATCCGTAATGTGTAAGTGTCTTGATAGAGATTCGCTGACCCCAAAGATTAATGTTAAGCGTAATTATGTTTTGGCCTACGATTCCTATTTTATAATGTATTTCCTTTACTTTGTACATATGGAAGTGTTACTTCACTTTTTCCTGTTTGTTGTTTAATCACACCAGTGAACAAATTGCTATTATCTGCCTTCTTCTGTTCCATGCCTTTCTTTTTGGGCATAGTTAGAGCTATGATGTTTATTTTCATTGTCTCTAGTTCCGCAGTAATTGTCGCGATGCTGTTTCGACTGCCTAGCAAAATCCATATATCATAATTCATGATCTATTTCTTTGCTATAGGTTATTGTCTCCTTGCTGTATGTATCACACAAGTTTTGGGTAGCTGGACTACCGCTCAACCCTGCAACTTAGAGGACCAGGGCATTTCTTATTATCTCACTCCACCATTTTAAAATATGCAGTAAGGCTGGCCTACCGGTAGCTGCGCTACCGCCAGCAGCGCACGCTTTTTGCACCCGACAGAAGATACCCTCGTTCAGATCACATATTTCCAAATGATATAAACATTTCACAAGTTTTTTATCTTCAAAAGAAGATAATTTGATAGTTCACTTCGGTTTTCGCTCCTCAAAGTCATTTCTGTAAAACAAATTTACTTAATTTAGTAACAAAGTGTAGTGAGGGCAATTTATGGAAACTTCCGAACACTAGTTTTGATAGAAAAACACTTTCCATTATTATTTTTATTTATTATTTAAATTATTAGTGTTTAGCAACCACTGTGTAAAGAGAAAACGCGAATGAACAACCAAAATAGCTACTTGCCTCCTCAATCACACAAAAACAACCGTTACAAAAAAATGCTATTCAAAATTGAAATTTGAACCATATTGTTCATAATAAACATCGATTCCAATTAATTTAATAGACAAAATATTATATTATGTGCGGCAATTATTGCAATGTATTTAATAATAGTTAACGATTATTTAGTAATTTCAAATGTTATTATAATCATGATCCAAAATCATTAGTCTCTGAGGATGGTCACCATTCAGCTTTAATTATAAGTGTTAGGGGAGAGAGATATGTAAAAACGTCGGCTTCAAATCGACACTGTGGGCATTATAATTTCAAACGTGCCAATTTTGCAACGCTGCCTTATTTTATCGTGATTGGACATTTTTATCTTTTTATTCAGATGTGAATTTAGGTCTCTTCTGTCAAGGTTTTTTAATATTTTTCGTATCCAATATACATATTATTCTTGGGATTAATTTGAGGAATATTAAAACTTCTTAATAGGGAATTCAATATGACAATGTTTTAAATTTGTCCCACATCATAATTCTTCTTGTAAAAATCAGTTACTTAACAATTGTTTATATTACAACACAAAAACAGATATCTTAGGCAGTTCAGAATTGAAACCGTATTATTTGATCAAAACTATACCAAATATACCAGATTTCTGTAAACGGGTCTAAAATAAACTCGGTTCTTCTTTTTTTATTAGGTTGGTTAGGTTAGGTTATCTTCTACGTATTTAAACTATTCCATCAGTCTACAGAGCAAAACTGAACTCATTTTCAAACTTAAATTCAACATCAATTCTCTTATGTCCATCACGTAAGTAACAGTATATAGAGCATAAGTAATAAGATTTTATCCGGAAATTCGTATAACTAAACTACCTAAATAATAACAAACCGCAAAATACAAACTTCTTTTATTTCGTTCTTATATAATATCAGATATTCTTCTTAATTACCAATTATACGTTCTGGTTAAATCATATTTCACCGAGAAATGTCAGAAAAACTGGTAAAAAGTGGATTTAAAAAATTATAACTTTCTTGTAACTAACACTGCTATATTAATCATCTTCAAAATGATTATGGAGATAAGTTTATATGGGCTCAAGATGTTTACTGCGCAATAAGTAGTTTTTGAAAATCGTAATTTATATAATTTGGAGAGATATTTACATAGCCCCTATTATCTAGGCTAGTTCAATCTGGTTATACTGCAAAATTTTGTTCCTATATTTCACTACAATTTGCCTATACTGGATGTTCGTCATAATACCGGGAAATTTTTTTAAAATATTAGCAAATAGCATTAAAAGTATGAATATGCAACAGCCAGTCAGCGGAGCACTGACAACAGCTGTCAAGACACATTGGCAGCTCTATGATTTACTTGAGGTAGGAGCACAAGATCCAAATTATGGTAAGTATATTATTATATGTTTTTTGCAGATTATTAGAGGCGTATTCCAACACGACGTAAAACCGATAAGCAACCGGTAATCCTATTGCGCGTAACATCACGGTAAACCGTAACTCGTCACCGCGCATTAAGATTATGGATTGTGTATCGGTAAATCGTTCTGTTAGAACGAACCTTAGTTTTTATTTAGCTATTATCGCTTATTGGTCTTCTTTCTGTTGGTTTATTAGGCTAATAAGTAGATGAGCAAGGTAACTTCAACGCCACGACGAGGTCCGGAACGACGGGAACGTTGGTTGTTGAAATTTTAAATTGAAATTGTTGTGTTGCGGGTTGCTGTGCGCGCAGGTAGTGGCTGTTTTGAATAAAAATGGCGCCATCATGCGGCGGTTGTGGTAAGTAAATAGAAAAAAAGCATTGGTTGGGTTTCGAGCCCGGAACGGCGTCGTGTGTGTTGAAGTTTCCACTATATGGGCTGGCAAGCCAGTTGAATAATGTTGTCGTTTAGTTGATGGCTATGTGCGGGTCGGCTCGTGTGGGTTGTTCGTTTCTGCGATGGCGGGCGAGACATTTAAATAAGGTTGTCTTTTAGATGGTGGTTATCTGAGTGTTGTTTATAGGAATATGTTATTTGGTGTGAAAATGCGGGAAATTGGATTTCGGGGGGTGAAAGTCGGGAAATTGGATTTCAGGGGGTAAAAGTCGGGATATTAGAAGTCGGGATATGGGATCTAGAAATAAAAAATATTTGGTGTATATATTAATATGTTGCATTGATTGCAGGAGGTCGAGCGTAAATTTTGGGACTTGTAAAATTTTGCGAAATTAATATAGAGAACCTAATGTTTGGAATATAAATAGTAAATACTATATGAAATACAATTTTAAAAATTGATTTTGCGTTGAAAGTCTGAAATAATTAGAATATCTCATCTCTACTGGAAATAAAAAATAAATAAAACAAGAACAGTGTTTAACTACATTTATTTTGAATACAAGACTTTGTGAATTTTAAGAGCATCAGGTATTGATAACGTAATACATGACATATGTTTGGTCGTGTTTGATACAGAAAGGTAGCCATCATTGAACCATATTGCAAGAGATATATAGCTATCTGGTAATCGTTACCTGTATACTGCTTACTGTTCTTAACTAAATTACTTTTTTCACTGACTGGATCTGCCATATATTCACAAGCACTATTAATATCTACATTTTACGATACTGTAGCAGATATTCAAAATATACACAGGGAAGTGCATTTTATGACATGTCACAATATGATTTGTATAACCACATAAAACGACCGAGGTTAATATGGCTACGAATTATTTAAATTGGAATTCTGCATGATATGCTTAAACAGACGGTATCCATCTTGACCCAGTTAATCTCAGTTATAACCTATAATTAGGAGGAACCTTCGAATTCCAGTTTTAATTGCAACCAAGTTAAGATTTTTTTTAAAAACAGTCATTTTATATCGGGTTTCCCCACTATTTTCTATGAAATATGATCCAATCAAGATTTGTAAACATTAACTTTGAAGATTGTCTGATTCTTTACAACTTTTCTATTGACGCATCACAACTTTTCACAATATAAGCAAACACGAACAAAAACATATTTTCTGGGTTCTCGATGCTCAAATAATTTACTACTGTGAGTTTGCTGTTAAAATTATGTCAATTATAGCTTAAAAACTATTATCTAAGATATGATATAAGCGGTAGGGTTTTGAATTTTATTTCACCTATAAATGTCTATAGACTGGTAAATATTACTTCGTGAAAGATGTGTACTTCATCTTCAAAATTCAAAATTTCTTCAATAATGGGGAATTTTGATCTCGGTGGGAAATACTCAAATGGGGCTTCAGAAAAAAAAATTTTTGTAATTTATTTAAGTAGTTCCAAATTTCCTTTTGGAGTTATCGGATGTAGTCAATAGATTTCAAGTTATAAGGGAACAACCTATTTTTTTGTTTTCATTGTTAAAAAAGCTACTTTTCAGCGGAATTTTGGTTTTATATCGCTTACAAATCACTCTACAAAAGATAGCATTGGTGGATTGAAAATTTCTTTTTAGAGAATGTCCCCTTTCCAATATTTATTCTATAGCTATAAGACTTATTATAAGACATCCGAATTTTCATAACTCTGTGTTTGGGCGACCATAAATTATTGGCCTTTTTTAGGGTTCAGTATATACAATATACGGATACTCTTATAATATCACTCCAGATTTCTCCCTCTTTCACATCGCAGCATTTTTCTTCTAAACTACCTGACGGTAAAGATTGGAATTTGGTGACTCGATCAAGAGTACATATCGTAAATGAAAAAAAAAATAATTTTAGGGGTACTTCTGGGGGGGCACTATAAAAATCAACAGTTCCCCTCCTCTTTATCTCCGAAACCATAAAAAGTAAAATTTTGGAAACAATCAGAGATATAGGACCTCACATGAATTTTACCAGAAACATAAGGAGAAACCTTTTCTATTAATTTGGGGGAGGGGGCAAATTACAGAATTAAATGGAAAATATAAAATTAAATTCAAATGAAGGAACTCATTATGGCAAAACAAATATTTTTTTTTCCATATTTTTAAAATAAATATTGAATTTTACCCGAAAAATAAGAAGAAACCCCTAATATTAATTTTAGGAGTAAGGTAATATATCAAATCAAAGGACGATTACAAATATGTTTTTTTCAGATTTTTAAAATGAATATTTTAAAATATATTAGCAAAAATATTTAAAAAATTATCCATCTCCCTTTATTCCCCAAACTATATGACCTAAATTTTTTTGTTTACAGGAAAAATACTAAGAAATCCCTAATATTAATTTAGGGGACCAACTTATAGAATTAAACGAAAAATAAAAAAATATTTTACTAAGGCATCATGCATTTCATCAAATGAAAGGGATCATTATGAGGAATACTAACATATATTTTTCATATTTTTAAACTTAATTGTTAACAAGATATTAACAAAAATATTTAAATAATCTCATCTCCCGCTTTATTTCAGAAACCGTACTGCCTAAAATTATTAGGGGCACTGGGGCTTACTTGAAATTTATAGAAATAAATGTAAATAAAAATTGAATTTTCAAACGCATCGTGTAATATATCAAATAAAAGGCTCATTATGTGAATTACAAATATATCATATTTTTAAATCATTTGTTTAAAAGATATTAACAAAAATATTAAACATCGACTTAATTCCCACTTTAGAAACTACACTATCTAAAATTTTGAAAAATATAGTTTATTTATTTTTTCAAATAATTTGTCTAAAAGATTTAATAATTTATTATTTACAACTTGACCTATATTCCCCTTTATCTTACAATCTACGGGGCCTAAAATTCAGACAGTAGGGTATAAAAGGCTTCCCTGAAAGTTTATTAGTAACATAAAACTAGAAAATTTAATAAATATTTTTACAAAATCATGCGAATCATGTATCAGATAAAATAAAAGTCTATGTGTGGAAAATAAAAGTGCATATTTTTTATAAATTTAAATCGCTTCCGTGAAAATATATTAGGGTAAATATCAGAAAATGCACTCATTCCGTGCTTGTCTGAAACTGGAATATCAGAATCTTGAAGGTGGTAGGAAACCCTTTGTATGCGAGTCCAACTCGCACTTGACCAAATTATTGAGGCTTAATGTGCGCTCCTCAATTCTTCTAAACCCATTCCATCATTTTTGAAGAGAAAAGTTTCTTAACCAGTACCCACATTTACACATATGAAATTAGATGTGCAAGGTAATGAACTGGATAACTTGAAATTTCTTCTTTTTTTTTTTCGACACCGACACCACACACTCTGCTGATCTTGAATACCCATACAATTCAGTTCACTATGTAAGCAACAGAGACGAAGTAAAATACATTATGAGTTTCTTCTTATAGAATATAGGAAATAATTAATATAAGATTAAATTAATTTAGAAAACCTGCATAAAATTTGCTTTTCTAATAAAAACTCCAATTCTCTTTTTGCCAGATATTGCGACATGTGTCAGAAGTAAGTAAGAACGCCATTAATTTCATACAGCTTTTCTTAAATTTTTTGCCGCATTTACAATGCATCGGAAATGACATTATTATTTGGCACGTATAAAAATTTAAATTAAGAATTAAATTACAAATTAGGGTTAATACTTGAGTTATTACAAAATAGTGACAATTATTTTAATTTTTCTGAAACATAACTGTTACTAATGATAACACAAGGAAATAGAAACAGAGCTAGGAGATAACAAGAGACGGGAAGTATAATTCCTAAGAAGCGTTCGCTTTCATCATTCAGTCTCAAATTACTGCCGCTCTTTTTAATTATCTTCAGCCTCTTTCAAAACCATTAATGTCTATATTATTTTATAACAAAATTATAGAAAATATTATTTGACTACAAAATAAAGTTAGGACTTGGGTATAAGTACTGAACTATTGTGTTGTAATTAAACAACTTGTTCGTTAGTAAGAATACACCTTACATGTTACATTGTTGAACGGCCTAGCTGGTGAATATACATGTCGAAATCGGCGTTAATTAATTATGAAGGCGAATACCTTGCTATAGAGATTTCTGTGATGTATTTACATGAGAGCTTAATATTGATTAGATCCAGGACACTATATTTTGCTTTAACAAACTGTAACATAATCAAATTGATAGCTGTAGTACCAATTTCTCTAATTAATGGTGACATTTCTGCTGATATTGTGTTATGATATGTTGATTTCTTTAAACTATCAGTTGCAAAACAAACACTCGTGTGTATTCTACATCCATGATTTCATGTACTGTGTAAATATATTAAGTTTTCCATAATATATGTTTAAAAGAAATTCTCTGAATTGTATTGGAAAAACAAGTACATTATTACGTTGTGAATAATGGCGATATTAATTTTATTTGTTGTTGGGAAATAACATCACAATCAAAACAAAAATCTGTATATTCAAAGAAAAACCAAAAGTTTACAGGTTTATTCTGACCTCGTTTTGCATGGATTTAAACATATATTGAAAATATAAAATGCAAAATGAAAGTTTGATATATGACACTTAGTTGACTCTTTCGAGTTGGAAGAACTTCAAAGAGTTGTTTTTAGAATTTATAAGTTGCGTTCCTAGGTACGACTTTGATATAAGATTTTTCAAAAATGTGATCAAAGAATCCTTTATTTCAATGATCCTATGAAAATTAAAACCTTATGAACTATCCCGAAATTGGATTGTTTAAAAGGAGATGGCCATTACTAATTTCTTCCTTAATTGTCGGTAACCAGATACGATTGAATTCTACAGAAGTAGAAGCGATACAGTCAGTCGCCTTCATTCAAAAGAATTACCGCAGACTCCTTTATTTTTCGTTTTGTGTAATGTTGTCCTTTGTGAAGTATAGTTGAACTGCCAAAATGTATTTTATGGCCAAGATTCCAAGCATGTTCACAAATTTTCGATTTTTCAAATTGTCATTTGTTTATGTTATTCTTGTGTTCATAAATTCGTAAGTTTATTGGTCTCGACGTTTCTCCAATATAAAATTTATTGCATTCGCCAAGAATTTTGTATATGCAGTTTTTGAGTTCTGTGTTTTGTTGGTGGGTTTTGTTTTGAATATTAGTTAGTTTTCACATTAAATCTGTTACTCTTTTCGAGGTGCTATTCCTTTGTACGCAAGACAATATATATAATATATATTGTTTCTGGTTAGGGAACCTTCGTCAGTTGCGCTTCCCACAATAGAATGTCCTCTCGCGTCTTCAAATTAAATATGTTGCCTCCTCTTTTTAATCTTTCTGAGAGACCCTGTATATATGGAATAGTTGTAACTACAATGTGGTTGTCCTGAGTAGTAGTGTTACTAAGAGACGTTCCAGGTTGATTCCTATTGTTTGTTTTCTGTTCAAGTCTGTTTAATTCTTTGTTGATTAATTTAGTGGGGTAATTGTTTACAGTAAGAAAATTTTTTATAATTGTTTTTTATTTGTTTAATTTGTTATCATTAGAACAGTTGATCTATCATATACGGACTTAATAACACCTTTCTTTACTGTATTCGGAAGATTTGAATTAAATTTAGGAGTCTGTCAGTATGAGTTGGTCTCCTATAAAGGTCTGTTTCGAATGAAGATTCTGTTTTTGTTAGGGTTCCGTATATAAAATATACGGATACCCTCATAATATCACTCCGGATTTCTGCCTCTGCCACATCACAGCCATTTTCTCCTAAACTACTGGACGGAAGAGGTTGAAATTTAGTATCAATATATAGTTTGGTGACCCAATCAGGAGTACATATGGTAAAAGAAAAAAAATAATGTTAGGGGTACTTCTGGGGGAAAATTAAAAAATCGACCGTTCCACGCCTGATCTCCCAAACTACTGAGCCTAAAATTTTGAAAAAAATAGGAAATATAGAACGTTGCCCAAACTTTACAAAAAAAATAAGGAAAAACCATTATTATTAATTTTGGGGGGCAAATTATAGAATTAAATGAAAATTTAAAATTAAAAAAAAATTCAAACGCATCATGTAATACATCTAATGAATGGTCTCATTCTGAGGAACACAAATATATTTTTTTCATATTTCAAAAAAAAATTATTTAAAAAGATATTAACGAAAATATACCAGAATTTACCCATTCCCCCCTTATCTCCGAAACTATAAAACGTAAAGTTTTGAAAAAAAATAGATTTATAGGCTCTAACCTGAAGTTTACTGGAAAAATAAAGAGAAACTTCTACTTTTAATTTTGGGGGGGCAAATTACAGAATTAAATGGAAAATATAAAATTAAAATTGTTTCTAACCCATCATGTTATATATCAATTGAAAGGATGAAAGGACGAAAACAAATATTTTTTTTTCATATTTTTAAAATTAATTAATTAAAAGATATTAACAAAAATATTTTAAAAAATTACCCATCCCCCCCCCCTTATCTCCAAAACCATAAGCTGGAAAATTTAAAAAAAATGGAGGTATAGCCCCTCACCTGAACTTTACTGGAAAAATTAGGAGAAACCCCTAATATTTATTTTGGGGGGCAAATTATAGAATTAAATGGAAAATTAAAATTAAAATTGTTTCTAACGCATCATGTTATATATGAAATGAAAGGGCTCATGATGAAGAAAACAAATATATTTTTTCCAAATTTTTAAAATAAATTAATAAAAGATATTAACAAAAATATATTCCCCCCCTTATCTCCGAAACCATAAGCTGCAAATTTTTGAAAAACTGGAAGTATAGCCCCTGACCTGAAATAAGGAGAAACCCCTAATATTCATTTTGGGGGGCAAATTATAGGTTTAAATGGAAAATAAAAAATTATAATTGTTTCTAACGGGTCATGTAATGTATCAAATAACAGGGCTCATTATGACGAATAAAATTTTTTTTTTTTAATTTTTTTAAAATGATTATTTTAAAAAAATTACCCATTCTCCCCGTTATTCCCCAAACTCTAAGACCTCATTTTTTTGTTTATAGGAGAAATATGAAAAAAATCCCTAATTCTATTACCTATTAAACGGAAAATGAATTATTAGAAAACCCCTATAGTAATTTTAGGGACAAATTATACAATTAAATGGAAAATAAAGATTCAATTTTCAAACACATCATGTAATATATCAGATAAAAGGCTCATTACAAATATATCATGTTTTTAAATCATTTGTGTAAAAGATATTAACAAAAATATTAAACATCGACTTAATTCCCACTTTAGAAATTACACTATTTAAATTTTGAAAAATATATTTTATTTATTAATTTTTAATAATTTATAATTTAAACTTTGACCTATTTTCCCCTTTTTCTTCCAATTTACAGAGCCTCAAAACTCAGACAGTAGATTATAAAAGGCATCTCTGAAAGTTTATTAGTAAAATAAAACTCTAATGTACTTTTGGGGGCCAAATTAGAAATTTAAATACATATGTATTGTGATAAAAATCAAGCGAATCCTGAAGCAGATAAAATAAAAAGTCTATGTGTGGAAAATCAAAGTGTATATTTTTTATAAATCTAAAAGATATAAAAGTAAATATAAGAAAATGCACTCATTCCCTGCATGTCTAAAACTGGAATATTCGAATCTTGAAGGTGGTACGGAACCCTAAGTATGCGAGTCCAACTCGCACTTGACCAAATTATTATTAATATGTCTACGAAAGGTAGTTAGTTATTTTGTTCAACTTCTGGGGTAAATTTTATAGTTAGTTCTTTGTTATTTATGTCATTTAACAATTTATCTAATTCTTCAAGGTTGTGTTCCTGATATAGGAAAATGTTGTAACTAAGTGCAATTCTAAGCTAGTAATAGCTCTTAATCTGAACACAGGCTGAATGAGTGTCAAAGTAAGGTTTTTAGGCGCTGTTCGGTTTTATCAAAACACTTTAACTTTTAGTTATATACAAGGTGTAGATAGTTTGAGTGCAGCTATTTTTGGTGGAGGTAGTATACACGAAATCGAACAAAAAACTTGCCTTTTTTCTCAAGTGAGCTGTTATTTCCCCATAAAATTATTAAAATAAACTAAAAGATGCCTCAAATATGGTTCAGAAAATGAAGAAAAAAATATTTTATATACAAAAATGGAACAGTGTAGTAGGGCAATTGAAAAGAAAAAAATGGCCATATTAGTAACTGTCTGTGCAAAAATTCTTCCTGACAGATGTTCTAAGAGATAAGCAAATCTAGTTATGTTATTAATCACAGTGTTTCAATTGATTTGATGAGAGTTATCCGATATTCTATTATCTTGGGGTACAGTCAATCAAACACTTAGTCTCTTGATTATTACGTACATTACTGTTTATTAGTTAACCATCATCAGAGAATAATAATACTTTGATAATCACTATCCTACATTACTATGTATTTTAATTGTTCACTAAAAATTAAAATTTTAACAATATGCCAATTCAACGTCATTCTAAACTCGACATATATGTCAAGCATGAGTTTTTGATTGACTGTACCTCTAGATAATAGCATATCGAGTTGTTACAACCGTCAGGAACTAGTGTCACCAATGAGAGTTATGTTTTTTTGTTCTTCTAGCAGTAGGTTTTTCCATCAACGGTCTTCTGCTAGAAGAATTTAAAAATGGAACCCTCAGTATCAAAGAGTTTCTGCACTGTAGTCCATTGTAATTTTGCTTGAATCTGCAAAATGAGATGGCAGATAATTAGCACAGAACATTTATGTTTTGGATGGCGATCCTGCAATTACTTTTTACCGTAAACTTGCAGGAAGGAGAGAACTGCACCAAACCCCCAAAAAACAGGGTTTTGTATTATTCTGGAAAACTACGACGGATATGAAAAAATAACTTGACTACCTTTTTCCTTGTAAAATTTGCAATGGAAAACATTAACTTAAACAAAATCAACGAATTGTACAATTATTTAAGTTTTCAATTTAATTTAATTTTTAATATACTCCATTATGCGAATATGCATCGTTCGATGATTGACAGAACTATCTGTTTATGTAACATGTTCGGAATACTACTTTAATTATTCAGTTAATTTTAAGTTAACCTTTAATTCGAAAAAGAACACTATAAAGTACCACTATTGATGATAACACATAAAGAAACATTTTTGCAATTTTAAAAGTATACACATAGAAGGTGGGACATTTTTGTTTTCCAATATATTGTTATTTTTGTGCAAATTTTTTATAAGATTGGGATCTTCAAAAATAAAATTAAAAATTTTGCTGATTTTTTCACTGTTTTTGCAATAATTTTAGTTTTTCTGACTGCGTGTAAATAGTTTCTTCAAGTTCCGTTGACAAAATATTCATTTTGAACATTTTTAACAAATTTTTAATTTTTAATATTTGGAAAATTTTATTTCAAACAAATAAACCACTCTTCTTGTCTAACGCAGATGTGATACTTACATATGTATGTATATTTGTTAGTATGTTAACAAAGGTTTAAAAAGGCAATTTATTTCATTTTAAGATTTTCCCTGAGTTTTACACAAGTATTTAAACTGGAGCATATCACATAATTTTTATTTAAAATATAGCCTCATATACTCTGCATTAAATTGTTCAGTCCGACTAAAAACAGCCAAATTAAACAATTACTAAACGCCTGAAATATTTTATTAGTTTCTTCTTGAGAGGAAAAATACTATTTTTTCCGAAAATATGACAATTTGTATGTCGACTTTTGGCTGCCAGGCGTACATATTTTAGGAAAGGACAGTAAAGTATCGTATTATAAAAAATAATAAATTGACTAATTAATTACAGTCTCGAAAGCAATTAAAATAATTGCAATTAAGATAAAATACTGTGTGAGATCATTCTCATTCCATTTAACGATAACAATAATTTTCAGCGCTCAAATAAAATTACAATCAGACTGATTAATTTTAATTCTATGTGGTTGCGCCTTTCTTTCGAACAAAAAGCTCTGTTCATTAGTGGCTAGCTAAATGTGCTGCCATTGGAGAAAGAAGGTTCTCATTTTCGACATAATACGGCTGTGCCTGCAGTGCTGAATGTATGTCTTGAATGCGAAATTCTTGTCTGTCTCTTTTGCCCTCAACTTGTTCTAATCTTGACAATCAGCATTAGCGCGTGCATTGCGTACATTTTCGCTGCGAAATGTTTCGGGTTGAAAGGTTTTACAACTGACACGGTCGTTTAGTTTAAATGGATTTTACCATTAGACGCGAGAGTGAAAATCAAGGATTCCGATGTTGAATAAAAGACGGAAAAATAATTTATTTCGCCCGAAGACAGCTGACTGAAAAGGAAAAATTTTTGGGGCACTAGCACTCTAAGTGTATGTAAACTCTTGCTCAATATTTACGTAACAATGCAGCCAAAAATAAAAATAGAATGAACTTCTTTCATTGTTAATGTTCGCTGACAGCAACAAAACAATTCTTTAGGTTTACAATAATGTATTACAATGTATTCTGTGTTTTTATACCGAAATATTCACGAAACAATGCAAAACAAAAAGATGACAGCAGTGCTACATTTCCTTTCGCTGTCAGACCAAATGACTATTAATATATGCTCTACAAGAATAGCAAAAATGTTATACGAAATAATGTTTGCGTTTAGAGAAAACTTCTTAATGGATATACATTAGATGGATTAGTGAAATGAGATTTGAATTTAGTAGTTAAACTCTATTGAACAAATAAAATCACGACAAATTATATCAAATTGGAGATAAACTCCTCAGCCTTTTTTACTTCCTTCTCTCTTGTCCCTTGGTTGTCAAATTTCCATTTCATCTGCGCTACTACGTCAACAAAGAATTGTTGTTTCTTATCCAAGATTTTTTTCTTTAAGCTTTAATTGTCGAATCCAGAATCTTTCTGTAACTCTTACGTTTTTATGAAATATTCCACTAGGTTCCACTTCTCGGCTCCGTATGTCAGAACTGATAAAACGCATTATTCAAGAATATTCTCGAAAGCAAGTGCAATAATATACCTTTTTCCCCAAAAGCAAAAAACAGGACAAACTTCTTAAATTTTTGTTTTTTTTTTATTATTCAGTTGTTTTCATATAG
The DNA here is from genome assembly GCA_034190945.1 of Octodonta nipae. Classification (NCBI taxonomy): domain Eukaryota; kingdom Metazoa; phylum Arthropoda; class Insecta; order Coleoptera; family Chrysomelidae; genus Octodonta; species Octodonta nipae. The sequence goes on from CM067221.1 coordinate 97,974,562, forward strand.
CAATAAGTACCAAAAGCAATGAAAAAGTCTGTTTTCAATAATAAAGACGCTTCAATGTGTATTATCTTAATAGCTATTAAGTAGACCATGAAACTTACAAAAACAGACGAAATATTTCAATCAGCTTTCCTGTTGACACACGCTAGTTTGACAAACATTAGTCAATTAAATTCTTATCGTTTAACTAATTTTGTTTAAACCAATTGGTCGAGTTTAAGACAATATATAAGTAAATCTTGTCGATGAATTGTTTTCTATTTATTTATTCTTGTTGGGAGATGCTGCTTTCTGCGCCTTCGGGGATGCCACAGATTTTGCTGTTGTCGGTTTTGGAGCTTTCGTTTTTTTTGTAGGGGCACCTTTACTGTTTTTCTTGCTTTCGAAGGACACTTCGCTTTAGATACAAGCGAAACTGATGATGTAGTTGTTGTCGATGGGGTGAATTTCGGAGACGAAGTCTTCTTTTCACTGCGGCAACTTTCTTAGGTTTGGTTGCAGTCTTAGTCTTTTTGGCCGGTTTTTTTTTGCTGTCCCCGCAGCCGCCGGCTTCTTTATCGGATTGGGTTTATCGCTGGAAGCTGCTCGTTTTGCAGGTGACTTCTTTACTCTACCTCCAGCCCCAGTTTTTTTTTCTTTTCTTTTTTGACATTTGCTATGCTTGTGCCAGATGAATGTAAGTTTAAACTTTTACCTCATACAATTTTTTAAGAATTCTTTGTGAAATTAGGGGAAATAACTAATTATTTATTGAATGTGTATAAAAGCAAAAAGTAAACTGTTTAGCTTGATATAATATGAGAAATATTTCAAAAGCTTCATTGAGCTACACGTTTTTGTTAATGCTGTTAAGTTCTTCACTGCATAGGCTTTATTCTCAAACAAATAACTTTTGTTAAGTCGGGCCGATTTAGGAGTAAAGTATTTATTACGCTAGCAAGATGTTGCACCCAAGGACATTTTACATAATATAGTCAACTTTAAAGCAATGAGGCTCGAGAAATGTCACAAAAGTGTCATAAGCCTTAATTTTTAAAATGTGTAGCAAACCAAAGTAAATTTTACTTTATGTTCGATAAAGATGGACAGTAGAGTAAAGTTGACAATATTTGAAATATAATTAGGCTTAGATTATAAAAAAAATAACATGTTCTTTGTCAATTTAACATTTTCAAATGTTTTTTTAGCAAGTTCAATATGGCTTGTGAGGTTTTAGGTATTAAAAAGTAATAAGCAGATATACCAATAGGACAGTTTACCACAGAAGCTCAGTAGGCACGCAACTAGGAGTATAGGAGATATAGGGAATGCCAGTCTCGAAAGTTTAATAGAGGTTGCCACAAATAATGGTGTCCTTAGGTAACATGCTATTTTTAATATTTTGTTTTGATTTGGAATAATGATTTTGGATAACTAAAGGTATGTTATTATTGTTTTTTCCGTAATTCTTATTAAATTATCGTCTTTCAAATAAATGTTTCGCAAAACGCTCGTTTATACTTAAATCAATCACTTCGAATTTTTTTACGGTTTTTTCGTTATTTTGTAAAGGTGTTTTTAAAACCGTTGGGTATCCTGTAAAGGGAGGAGCTCGACAGTGGTAAACTAATTAGTACATTTGTTTGGAACAATGGTTTAGCAAAAATTATTTTGCGGCGAGAAAAAAATATAAACTAAACGGTAGCTTTTGTTGTTTTTTTATTTACTCAGTTTTTTCGAAAAACTTTTTTCCATTTATTATTTTAAAAATTCCAGGGTCGGAAAGTGGAGGGTCTAAACCCCTAAAACTCTCATTGGGACTCTGGTGCATCACTGTTTTGGAACTATAAAATGTTAAGAGGAACAATAAATGTTTTTCTTACTTTAAATGCAAAAATTATCGAAACAGTTTTTTCTTTATTCAAAAGGTTCATTTATTCTAGAATATAAGTTCTCTAAGCGTTCTGGAAAAAAATATTAATCCCAATTTTATAATTTTTCTCCGTTTTTGACATATTGATCTTGATTCTAACAAAAATTCAAGAACTTGAAAAAGTTTTACAATTTTCCCTTCGGGGGTAAAGCTATCGAAATAACACGAACTGATTCCCAATTTGGTACCATAATCTCATGTTATTTATATGCGGGGTCATTTAAGTTCTTTACAATTGAATTTAACTTATTTTTAAAATAATTACATGTTACAATTTAATATATTTGTTAGTTTGGACATTTTTCAGTGTTTTACGATATTCTGGCCAACAGTGCGGCGCCTGAAAGACAAATTGACTACTAACATGCCTTTTGGGATAGAACTAAGAATGGAACATACGACGTAGTAACTTGGCACACTATACTGAACTGATCCACTTCATATATATATTATTATTTATATATTAAATTTACAGTGACTGATGTTAGTTTTGTTAATTTGTTGGTTAAGATGGCCCATCATTAATTCTAAAAATGCTTGGAATAATATAAATTGATAATTATAAATTCCCGTATATATATATATATATATATATATATATATATATATATTAAGAGATCCTGACAATAAAAAATAGAAAGTGGGATGACAATTTGAATGTCTCCAATTTGTAAGTTAAAAAATTAATTGATATTAATGAAGGGTGTAAAATAAATTTTCGGATTCTAATACTAATAATTTGAAAGTATAAGAAGATCATTTAGAAGAAAGTAGAATAAAAAATAGAATAAAGTATTTCAGTCAGCCTCACCCACTATTTTTCAGAAGATAAATAAAGGTTTATCAAGTGTGACAGTAATAAGAATTTATAGATGTTAATAATGTAACAAATATTAATTTAGCTAATTTCCTTATATAGTATATATTCCAAATCCAATAACCGAACAAATTTCGAAAAAAAGATGTTGTTATAAATTTTCTGAGGGTTCAAATCACAAAATTTAATCCAGAAAATAATCTGTTTTATTTCTACACCTAACATTCACAATAAATGTTATACCTCTTTTTTTAGACTATGGACTCTTCAAGAGACTATTGCAACCCTGATTTGCATCTTCGCCAACAACTGATGCACCTCTCCTTACTACTACTTTACGTCATTAACAATCCATCTCAGTTACTCTCGATTACCTGTGTTCTCTCTGGTACGATACTGGAAGTTTCGGTACTTCTCTTTGACGGCGTTTTTATTCTGAGGTTTTGTGCAATAATAATAATAATAATTTTAGCGAACTAATAATGTAAAATATATTTAAAACGGTATAAGGTAGTACCTAAATTGTTTGATTTAGATAAATATTGTTTAATAATTTTTGAGAAATTATTGACTGTAGCTTTCGGACTCACCTTGTTCTAGTCATGACAGTCAAAGGGAAAGGACTAGAGGGAAAGAGAGAGAGAGAGAGAGAGAGATAGTAGACATAAAGGAAACATAAGATTATTTACATAGGTCAATACTAATGTTTATCTGCTATAAGAAAAATAACAAGTATTGGGAGTAAGTTTCACCAATTGCAACTGATTCAGTCAGTAGAGTGGCTGTATACGAAGAGCGCAGAAATGATTTCAAACAAGAGTTGATCAAATTTTACAAAAATCATTTTAATTTTAATACAATACAAGTGCCCTACACTTGTAACGTGTGAAAAATTGAAGCCGATAAAGTCCATTAGTTTCATCGAATTATTCTATCAACCTCTACAGTCATAAGTTTAGGAGGGGAGGTTTCCGTTCTCAAGCAAAAGTGCGGCGCAGGTCACTTTCTCTTCTCGTTGGAATTTCGAAAGGCAAACGTTAAAACGCGAATTGTCGAATATATGTAATTAATGGTGTTGTCCAGAATGACAATGTCAAAAAAAAAAAATTTGACAAACAATAAATTCAAAATCAAAGCGAAAATTTTTTAGAAAAAAGCCTCGAAAACAACACTAAACGATTGACAACGACTCCAGACTCGGAGTTGAAACGTCTCCATACACAGATAAGTATTACACATTATACAATACATTACTTATATACAGGAATACTGGTTGATCATTTTATAGACATCTCTTTCTCTCAGAAAAACTGTGAGGAAGAATCTCTGTACAGACAACCAGTAATCCGGGCAATTTTACGAAATTGCCTTACTACACTTTGTTCTACATATACAATTTTTTAAATACTTATCTGTTACAGGAAAAAAATTTGGAGGAGAGAAAACCCATGAATAGACAAAATAACAGTAATGAAACTTGACGTGCTTACTGTAAGACCTTCGTTGGAAAGTTCCTCATCTTTCCAAGAAGTCTTCCCTATCCACAAAAAATTATACGATTCTAATCCTACTGTAAACTCACTGTTATTTTAGACTTATAGATATAGTCAATAAAAGTGTCCAATTAACTGTCTAAGAATACGAAGCAAGATATAACCTCATATATCCATGCCTAATGAAATTTCGCTAAGCAAGGTGATTGTGAATTTTATTTTCTTAGTTATCCATGAAAATTCCCATTGCGAGAGGGGCTTAATGGGTTCTCCATAATTAAACCGCCTTTCCTTCTGAAGAGTGAGCCATTAAACTGAAAGTAGTTTTTATATAAGCTAAACTTTAAAGTCTCTAAAATTTCTAGCTTAATGACTGAGTTTACTTTATTTTTATCTAACCATTTCAATACAGTAAAATATGTGGCTTTAAAAAGAGTAGTTCAAAATAAAAACTTAACAACAAAAGTTGTTAATTCCGAGTTTGCAGTTTTTTAAATTATACATGTTGACCAAATTTATTATTATTCCTACAACTGAGTGGAAATTCTTTGAGTATGTTTTTACAAGAAATGTGGACGTTAATACTTTAGGTGTTGCAATATAGGAAATAACGAGATATAAAGGTTTATGTCGGTTGATAAAATGATATTACTACGGTGCTTCGAGGTTCATTAATGTAAGTTTATGTTTTGTAAACTTAGAAATATCGTCTGCCGCGCTCGGGTTTATTGTCTCAGTACTTCCTGATTCTATAAAAACTATTATTCATAGCGATTACTGTAGTCAGCTTATTCGGTTCGAGAATTTAATAGGATCGTCGGTTATTCAAAACATATTTATGTGCCAATTTTATTTAAGAAACTCAATCAATCAAAATGGTGATAACTATTTAAAGACGCGAGATGTAAACACCGACATCTAGGATTTTCGGGGAAGTAGCAAGACAATATATATAATATATATTGTTTCTGGTTAGGGAATCTTTATCAGTTGCGCTTCCCACAATTGAATGTCCTCTCGAACACTTCTTTATGTATTTGATACATTTCGTTAAATTTGAAGACGCGAGATGTAAAAACCGACATCTAGGATTTTCGGGGAAACTAGCACATAGAGGTTCCTAGATGTCGGTCTTTACATCTCGCGTCTTCAAATTTAACGAAATGTATCAACTACATATAGAAGTGTTCGAGAGGACATTCAATTGTGGGAAGCGCAACTGATGAAGGTTCCCTAACCAGAAACAGTATATATTATATATATTGTCTAGCGTACAAAAGAATGAAACCTTGAAGAGAGTATTCAATATCTCTGACAGGTGAAGTTAACCTGAAAATTTCATCGTGACATTCTAGCCTAGGAATTACGGGTAACAGCAATTACATGGTACGGCTCCAGATTCGGAACCTTTATGTGCTAGTTTCCCCGAAAATCCTAAGTACATCTCGCGTCTTCAAATTTAACGAAATGTATCAAATACACAAAAGAGTGTTCGCGGTGACATTCAATTGTGGGAAGCGCATCTGATAAAGGTTCCCTAACCAGAAACAATATATTATATATATTGTGTTGCGTACAAAAGAATGACATCTCGAAGAGAGTAACCGATAACTATTGTTAAAACCGTTTCTCTATTTATGAAATAACATCACAAACGTTGCAGGGTGTAATTCATACCCAGATCTCGACAAAGACAAAGAGAAAGGGAAAGTTACCTTTTTTTGCAACTTAAAATCTTTTAAATATATAAGTGACGCAATTCATTGCAATTTAACATATTCAGCGTAGCAGTAAAAAGTTCCAAAGATCATATGAAAATAAGAAAGTTGTTTTCAAGCTGGAAAAATATAAAACAGTTATCTTCAGAACTTTTTCTGGCATTCCTTGACGGATTTTATAATTTGCCAAAAACGCAGCCATTACTAGTTTTATTTTTGAAAATAATAAATTCCATGGGAGTAATACCTCTCCAATTTCTTCATTTAATAACTTTAAAGCGAACTCTGTTCTTTGTTTTGAAATACAGCTGAAATTTCAGCATTTTATAACTAATGTCCCAAGCATCTTAATAATCTTTGACATTTCAAATGTTGCTTCCTTAATTAAATTTGTGTTCATTAATTCGCATATTTAGAGATGTAGATATATCTCCAATACACATCTTATTACATTCTCAATGAATTTTATAAATGCAATTTGAGTTATTTAATAAACATTAAATCATTGGTCTACTTTTCATGGTTCTTTCGAAAGACCCTGTAGTTGAGATTCTGTAGAAAATAAAATTTAACCTGAATTTATTGATCAAAACTCTAATATCTCTCTAATGTGCATACGCGCCAAGCACGGTTTGAGAGTGCAAGTGTGGAGTAAGGTAGGATTTGCCTCGGATTCTAGACTGGTCATTTCCGCCAGGCACGGGACCTACAGTCCGGCACCTCAAACGGCCGTCGTCTACCTTCCCATGCTACAAGGGTGAATACATCCTAGGACCGACCAACGAGGCCTGACCATCCACCCAGGGGTACAATCTAGCTAAAGCCATTGCCGGGCGAGGCCAACCCAGAATGGTAACCTCAACTAGTGGGGACTTCTCTCCACCGGCACTTTCCATTTTGAAAACTCACCAACACCCTGGTTCTTTAAGATGTCCACGCCGATGGTGGACGCGTTCGACTTCCTACAACTCTTTTACTTTTCTAGACGAGACTTACATCCGCTTTCGAGGTGTAGGTGTGGGACGCTTTGGCCCAGTTTTAGGAGTAACAGGCAAGAGGTTGGCAAAGGGTTCTCGTCTCGAATACTAGGTCGCGCCCCATTAAATTAGTAATATTTTTTATTTAGTATTAGATAATATATTCATAAATTTAAAAATGAAACATTGTAAAAAATCATTTATTTCTTGTTTATATATAGTCATATAGTGTGCCTAGTAAGACGAATAAAATTTAGTCATATGTATCGCCAACTATCAACCCAAGCTCATTTACGTTTTATATGACACCTGTGCCGGCATCGAACCGGTCGTGTGTTACTGTGTTGCGTCTTTACCAAGTGTGCTAAAAGGCCTGCAAGCTGCAAGTGCTAGTCGAAAGGGGCAGTGCAGATCGAGCGCTTTAAACGAAAACACCATCTCTCTCGGCATTGTTTAACTCAAACTGTGTGTCTCAAGATTTATCAGTGTAGCTCCATGTTCTATTGTTATTATGGCACATGAAATAACAAATAACATTGTTATCTAGGATATTTGATTATACCAGAAAACATGTTTAAATTTATTTTACTTTATTTTATTATACTTGAACAATAAGGAAAGTATTTTATAAATATGCAAAACATCTTTATTCCGTTTGCAACAAAATTTAAAATCAATCATTATCCAAGTTTATTCCCTTTGATTTGCTTAAACTTTTTTTTCCAAAAATCTTAGTAATAAAATAAATAAATCAATAATAATAATGAATGTTTTACCTTGAATTTATATTCTAATATTTTGTCTTTAATTAAATTTATTGAATAAACTTTAATTTCAACGACTAGAAAATATGAGAAACTAAAAGGGTCAATTCAATCAACTCGTTTTTATAAAATTAATGATTTACTGAATGTTAGGCTTAAGACAACCCGTATTAAAGTATGCATAAACATTGTTGTCTGTATTCAAGCTATATAGTTTAAACTATAGTTTTTTATTTGCGAATGTTTTTGTTTGTTGTAAGAAAATAAACTTTTGTATAAGGTTATGTGTTGTTGACCTATACTGTTCCTGAAAAGACCAATAAGACTAATAAGACTTTGTTCGGCAACTGTCAACTCTTCGTGCTATATCATATGACACAATTGTGCCACGAGACTGCATTGACACACTGAGCCGTGCATGTGTTGAAGTGTTAGCACTCCAAAATCTGAAGTGTTACCCATCACTAGGTCTGGCGACTACTTCTATTAAAGGCTGAATAAGTCGGCCTCGTACCCTTGCGCTCAATCCCAAAGGAAAGTGTGTCTAGAGAACTACTTGTGTAATGTTTTGACAAGTCACGCTCGAGGGCCAGGGACCCTCTCATTCCCTAGTTACTAACGGGCACCGTCTTGTCGCCAGAAACGAGTTTTATGGGTAGTCACAGGGAAGTGGATTACCATCACGTGGTTAACGTAAAAAACATAAACCCAACATTTATTTAAAACCCAGTTATCGCAAATTTCACTTGTTTGTAGTCAACAATAACAACACTTTTCAACCCCTTCGAGGCAGAAGCGAGAAAATAGTGAACCAAATCTCTGACTATATGATATATATATATATATATATATATATATATATTATATATATTTTATATCTTCACAAACACAAATGCTTTTTTAAAAAAAATTATTTTTATTTAAAACACAAATTAAATATTTTACTTCAAAAAAATTACGTAAACAATATAAATGAGATAATTGAATGCGATACACTTAATGACGCTCACAGCCATCGCATGTGCATTTATAAGCTACGTCTTGCATTGTCAGCATCAGCAGTTTTACACGTGCGATGGGCATTTGCGTATTTCCTGGGAATTGCTATATCGTGTAATATGACACCATGTGAACGACTCATTTGACCGGTTACACGGTGTTGTCATATTTATTCTAAGTATTGTTTACGACGTATATAACAACTCCCCTCACAAAGAAAAAGTTGCTGTTTTACAGGAACTTTTCTGAAAATAGAATTTGAAAAATAATAAAATATAAAGGTTGTATACATATGAAATTTGTAGAAAGCAAAAGTGTATAAAACAGCGTAAATTGTATAAATGTATAAAATAAAAAATAATTAGCATTAAGGTCCTTAAGAATAAAACCTAAAACAATACTTTTTAGCAATAAATGGGTTTTACAAAACAATTTTTGAAATTATTTTGGGGTACTTAGCTCGATGTCTTCAGTTTCGTTCTGTCGGAGGTTCGGTCTCAATCTTGGCAACAATTTTGAAATTCTGGTTGTGGGTGATGGACTTTCGCTGGTTGTATTGCGTTTACGCCAAAGCGTTTGGAGGACAAATACAGCGACAATTATTATTATGGAAAATATTGTCACGTAGGTGAACCAAGAAATGTTCTTTTTGACGAATGGCTGATTTATTAATTCGTCTAGGTCCTTTGAATAGTCGTTGAGTTTGTGGTTTGCGACGTTTAACTCCTCGAAATTCAATTCATGGAGTTTCAAAGGTTTAAGTTCGGAACGACAATTTTTTCTGGTATGGTATCGCAGCAGTTGAAAGGGATAAGAACTGGTTGATAGTTGTCAAGGGTGTTGCTGCTTTTTGTGGCTTCTGCTTCGATTTTGGTTATTCCAATGAAGGCACTGCAATCTTTCTGAAGTTTTAATAAAGAGTTAACATTGAGTGTTAAGGGTTTTGTATTGATGTCGGTACAGGTGATGGTAATGCTAAGAGGCTCGGTAACCATAATTAACCACACGTTGGTTTCGAGTTTTTGAACGTGGTACCCTTGAGCAGAGATCACGGCACTGTGACAATTGTCCGGCACTTTTTTAAAATTTCTTAAAAGTTGGGCCTCGCACAAAGCATTTGAGTCTATCGGATATGCATAGAGTTCGGAACACAATTTATTTTGATTGTTCAACGGTTTGCACGCACTAAGGTCTTTTATTGGAATATACAGTAAGGAATCGTCGTTTTTTGCTATATATTTATGAGTGAATGAGAGTACATGGTATAACCCAGTTCTATCATCATAGATGGGGATTGGGTATAAGCGGAGAGCAGTAAATGATTGCTGTTCAATAAGTGGAATTTTGAGTATAAATACAAGGTCGGAATCTGTTTGAAAAGCTTCTAATTCTGTAATTTCCAAGTATCGTGCAATACTTGAATATTTGACGGGCAAAGGTAAATTATTTTTCACGAGATTCTGTGATATTTCCTGTAAGGCGGCAATGAAATGTTCGGGAGTTAAAATTGAAGTATGGATAATTTTTAGACGGGCAAAAGTTATGGAATTAAGAACATCATTTAAGTTGTCTTCTAGAAAGAGATAATTTTCCATCAGTTTTCCGTCATTTCTAGAAATGAGAGTTTTGTTTCCACGTACGCCATTTTGTCGTTTACTTTACGAATCATATTTTCCATTTTTCGAATATTTTCGTTAAATATTTTCTCGTCGACCTGAATGCGTTGAAAAGTTCGTTAAAGTTCTTTATAACTGAGGTGGTTACGCTGATTTGGTTTTTCAAAAGGTTTTCGATCTGCAGTTGTCCTTTGTTTAAACTATTTATACTGTTGGTGAAGTACTTGCCGTCGGCGGCGTCTAAGTTACCAGTTATGGCTTTGAAAATTGATCCGGCGCCATCGATTAGTCCACGTTTGTACCTTCGAGTGTCCATGTGGATTTCAGTGAATTTGTTTTTGACAGAGTTTGAGATTTGGTTAAGTAAGTTGATGTGTGATTGAACGTCAGCACGGAATACGTTGGTTGGGTGGACGTTAGTTTTTAGTGATAAAGTTAGTGCATCGAGAATTCTGTCGTTGGTAGCGAAAGCTTGTTCTAGAGCGGAGAGATTTCTATGAACTAGAAGAGTCCATTTGTGATTTGACACGGCTATACGTGATTCTTCATGATAATAAATCCCTAGGGTGTTATTGATTGGCTTTATTTCAAATTGGGATACTGCCGATCCGAACAGCAGGATGACCCTGTAAAGAAATCAGTCTTCTGTGAAAGGTTTCATACGGTCAAAGTTTACTTTGGTTTTTTGGTTAGTACGAGAATTAAGTAAAGTAGCTGAGTTTGTATGTAGTTCTACTATTTGAAATGGTCCGTTAAATTTGTTTTGTAGTTTATCTTTGAACTGAGATTCGCGTACGTAAACCTTGTCACCTACTTGATAATTTGGGGTTTTGTCCGAAACATGTTTATCGAATCGAATTTGGCTTTTTGTTTTTGAGTATCAGTTCTTTCGCGTGCTATTTTGTAGTACTGTGAAATGCGGTTATTTAAGTCTCTGATGTATTTAGAAATCAAGTCCTTTTCGTTATAGAGGGTTTCAGGGGGTCGGCTAGATGTGTGCCCGAAAACGAGTTCATAGGGTGTGAACCCATGGGTTTTGTTAGCGGAGTTGTTGTAGGTAATAATTGCGTATGGCAGAATATTGAAGGGGTGTTCGTCAGGGTGCTCGGCCTTATGAATACGGATCATATCTAACAATGTTGAATGAAAACGCTCTAATGAGCCGTTAGATTGGGGGTGTCCTACACTAGAGTAGGAAAGTTTAATATCGAACAATTTGCAAAGGTCTTTGAGGAGTGCATTGTCGAATTCACGACCGTAGTCGCAGTGTATTCTCAGAGGCGTTCCGAAGTGTTGGAAAAACACCAAGAGTGTACTAACGACGGTTTTGGCGGACTTGTCGCTAATCGGGTAGGCCTGGGAATATTTAGTTAATTCGTCTCGGATAGTGAGGGCGTAATTTCTGCTAGGAACTTCGAGAATGTCGATGTTTATTCTTTCAAAAGGGGTTCTTGGAGTTTCTGTTACTACTAATGGGTTGTCAAGGTTTTTACGGAAAGCTTTAGTTGTCTGACAGATTTGACAGTTTTTAATGAAGTTTTCTACGTCTTTTGTAATACCTTGCCAGTTATACTTTTCTTAATTCGTCTAATAGTTTCGTTGATCCCTCTGTGTATGTTGTTTTTACCGTTATGGAATTGATCTAGTATTATTGGCACTTGATCTCTTCCTACTGTTTTTGTTATGTTCTGACAGACTTTCCACTTTATGTCTGTTTCTGCAAATATAAACGAAAGTATTTCGAGTATAGGTAGGTCTAAGTTGTTTTCAACGCAGTATAGTTCGGAGTCAGTTAGAAGGTCTTTGCTCTTGTAAATTGAGGCAAATAATACTCGTCGTTCACAGTGTCGAAATCAGTTGGTAGGGGAATAATGTAATATCGTCTTTTTCGAACGCTTTTACTATTGAAAATGTTAATTTTGAATTGCTCGAAGTCGGCGTTCTCTTCGAAGATATCCTCAAGAATTTGGTTATGAAAATCTTTTAAATTGCCGGATTGAAAGAAAACTAAGATATTTTGTTTTCTCTATCAAGGAGTTGACAGTTGGAGTACTGAATTTACTATAGTCGATAAGTGAGACGGTCTTATACCGTTCTACGAATGTCCGAAATTCTGTAAAAATTGAGTTGTCTTCGTCGTCAGTTTCAAGTTGTTCTGTCTCACTGTTTTCGTTTTCGTTTAAGGGAGTTATCGTGTAGTGTTGGAGTTTGGTGTTCGATTGGAAAGTCATACATTCATCAAAATGGTTGATTCGAATGCGTGAAAGGGCGTCTGCGTTCTTATTTACTTTTCCCGGTTTGTATATAATTTCATAATCGTACTCCTCGAGTTTGAGGCGCCATCTGGCAAGTCGACTACCTGGATCTTTAATAGAAAAAAGCCACGTTAACGGGCGGTGGTCGGTCAGGAGTTTAAACTTTCGTCCAAAAATTATTGGCCTGAAGTGTTTAACGGCCCAAACAATAGCCAGAAGTTCACGCTCTATTGTGGAGTATCGGGTCTCAGCCTTGCAGAGGGTCCTAGATGCGTATCCAATTGGCAGATCTTTGCCTATTGGTCCCTGTGAAAGCACAGCGCCGATTGCAAATGCGCTAGCGTCAGTTGTCAAAATAAAGGGCTCATTGAAGTCGGGGTAAATTAAAATTGGGGTCGAAGTGAGGGCTTGCTTTAATTCATTGAAAGAATTAACGCATTCAGAACTGAAATAGAATGAAACATCTTTTTGCAGCAATTTTGTGAGTGGTTTTGAAATTTTAGCAAAATTGGGTATGAATCGACGATAATACCCGGCTAATCCCAGAAAGGATTTGATATCTTTTTGATTTTGGGGCTGAGGAAATTTCAATATACATTCTACCTTTGATGGATTGGGTTTAACTCCATCTTTGGTAATCAGATGTCCGAGATAGGCAACTTCTTTGCGAAGAAATTCGCACTTGTCGGGTTGAATCTTGAGGTTTGCCTTTCGTAGGCGTTTTAAAAACATCAGTAAGACGAGACAAATGGTCGTTGATAGTGGGAGAGTATACGATTATGTCGTCCATATAGACGAGACAACGTTCGTTTTGAATACCTAAAAGAATGTTGTCCATAACCCTCTGGAATGTTGAAGGGGCATTCTTTAGACCAAAGGGCATCCTTACGAATTCGTAGTGCCCATTCTCAACGGTAAACGCGGTTTTGGAAATGTCTTTTGGGTCAATCTCAATCTGATGGAATCCTGAGGCGAGGTCAAGTGTTGTGAAATATTGGCATTTGCCAAGTTGATCTAATAAGTCCGAAATGTTAGGGAGAGGATATTTGTCATCAACTGTTAGTTCGTTGAGTTTTCGATAATCAACTACAACGCGCCATTTTTGCTTTCCTGAAGCATCCAGTTTTTTCGGTACTACCCATACAGGGAGGACCAGGGTGAGTTTGAATGGCGTATAATACCTTCGTCTAGCATTTTCGTTACTTGGGATTTAACTTCCTCTTTATGAATCTGAGGGTAGCGATAAGATTTCGTGAAAACTGGTCTAGAGTTGTTAGTCTCGATGGTATGTTTAATTTCGTTGGTAAATGACAGATGGTCTCCTTCGAGGTAAAATATGTCAGAGTAGTCAAGACATAGTTGCGATATTAAGTCGGATTCTTCTTCGTTTAAGTGGTCAAGTCGGAGTTGATTGAAAATTTGCTCTTGTCGTTCTAGTATGTTGTTGTCTGTTGGTTGGGTTTGTGAAATAGAATTCACACTGAACTGTTGTAAAGGTTCAAGTTTAATGTCAGTGAAATTTATAGTTTTAGGGATGGCATTTGCATTTAATACGGATGTCAGAAATTGGCCATTATTGTCGACTTTTACTAGAGCATTCGGAAGATGGACTTTTTCAATTTCTATGCCTGTTAATAAGGCATCTGTATCTCTAAGGTTGCAAGTAAGTTTACAGATTTGTTCTGTACGTGGTTGAATGGAAATTGAGTTGACGGGGTTACATGAAAGTTTTTAGGGGTATCTTTACTGATTAAATCGTCTGTTACTTTATACAAGGGAAGTGTTTTGAAATTGGTTACTAGTTGCTTCTTTTCGAAATCAATGATGCAATTATAATGTTCCAGGAAATCGGAACCTAACAATCCATCGAACTCGATATCGATATTGCAAATGTAAACCTTATGGGGATCATTGATATTAAACGGGACGAGAGTCGATTCGTTGATATGAATTTTCTCGTTAGTTATTCCCTGGATGACGACATTTTCTTGGAACCTTTCCCTGAATCGTTTGCAAGTTTCTGGCTTAAAAATAGAGAGTCCTGCACCGGTATCCACAAGAAGTTTGTAGGTGTTGGATGCATCGGTGATGTAATATAAGTTCTTAGAGTTTACGGACAAGAGGGGTCTTACAGAAATCTCTGTTCGGGGATATTCAGGTTGGGGTCGAAGCTGTCTAAATTCAAGGTTTGAATGTGGGTTTGAAGGTCTGACATATCCGGGGGCTCTGGTTGAGGGGTAGTGTCCTGAAAATTTGTAGGAGAAAGTTCTTCGTAGTTTTGAGAGTAATTTTCGCTCTCGAAGTCTGTTTTAAAGTAATCGTTAAAGTCGTTCTGGTAATTGTCGTAGGAACAATAATCGTTATAGTCGAAATCTGTGTATTGGTACTCGTTGGGTGTTGGGTTCGAATAAGTCTGTTCACTTCTAGGATTTTCGAACTCATGATTATTTAGGTGATGAGTTCGTTGTTGCGGTAAAAATTAGGGTTCGGTTTAAATTGGTCCGTATTTGGGGGTTGATTGCTTGTTGATGGGCGTTGTTGTTGGAAACTCCTATTGGGAGGAAAGTTTGTTTGGCGGGGTTGTTGATAATTTTGTTGATTAGAATTTTGGGCGAATGGATTAGGGCGAGTGGTTTTGAAAGTTTTGCCCAAAACCTTGATTTTGTCCAAAGCTTTGATTCTGTTGGAATTGCCTCGATCTAGTGATGCATTCATTAACTGAATGGCCCATTCTCTTACAGAATGTACAGTGTTTGGGGGTGGCAATTGATTGGGTCTTCTAAAGGTCGGAGTTGTATTTTTGAAGTTAGAGAATTTTTGAGTTTCGAGATGATTTAATTGAATTTCTCTTTTAATTCTAGAGATCGCGGTTAAGATATCTTTTGGGTCGCTTGCTCGAATTAATTGTCCCATTTTTGGCTCTAGGCTGTAAGAAGGCTGTTTAGTGCCATGGGTTCAATGAGATCTATTTGGGCTTGTTTTTCCTTGGAAGTATATTTTGTTTGTGACTGCGGCCAACATTTTTGCCTGGTGAGTCTGAATTCTAGTCGAGAAGTTAAGGGTGACTCGGATGATAATTGTTTCATTCGTTGGAGATCTTGAATGAGTGCCGATAGGTCTCGGGGGTCTCCGAAGTGGTTTTCGAGAAGAGTAATGATTTCAGTTAACAGGCTAGGGTTTCGTGAATTTACTAATTCCGCTGCCCTGCCACGGAGTTTATTTTTTATGTGGAGTATAAGTAAGACCTGTTGGTTATCGGTCGCCATACTGTGGGCGGTGTTACATGATGTGATAAAGGTATTTAGAAAGATAGGGTTACCGTCGTACTCCGGTACTATCGCAAAAATCTCGGAAATTTTATAGGGCTCCACAGTTGGAGTGGCTGCACCTTGCCTTGTAGTGGTCATAGTCAAAGTATTTGCACAATATTAAAAATTTAAATCAGATTATCTTGTCGAATTGACAATGGTAAAACGTATAAATCAATGTTTAAATAAATAAATGTGAAATTAGATAGATATTAAAATAATTAGATCAAGTTATTATAAGTTGTCGTTCAAAATAATGGTATAAATTTAATGTGTAATTATCAATATGTACCAAAATTGGTCAAAAATATTTCTTACCTTGCAATTTTACTCAAAATAAATGAACTGAATATATCAAGGGTAGTGATGTAATATGTTTAAAATATTTAAGGAATATTAAAGGATTTATCTTTGATGATAGAAATGGTGATTAAGTGTATCAATAAATAGAAATAATAAAATAATAATAACGTAATCCTTACAATATAATTCCTGGCATGGACTGTTCTGTAAGTTGACTGCACTGGTTAGCCGTTGCGTGTTCCTGGTGCTAGCTCGCTTCCAGTTGTGTCTCCAGCAAGAGGTTGATTGTCCCACGAAGGTTTGGAAACCACCACGACTAGTTAGAATTCTCGTGTTCTAGTCGTTTTGGAACAATCCTACTGACTGCGCCAATTTTATATCTTCACAAACACAAATGCTTTTTTAAAAAAAATTATTTTTATTTAAAACACAAATTAAATATTTTACTTCAAAAAAATTACGTTAAACAATATAAATGAGATAATTGAATGCGATACACTTAATGACGCTCACAGCCATCGCATGTGCATTTATAAGCTACGTCTTGCATTGTCAGCATCAGCAGTTTTACACGTGCGATGGGCATTTGCGTATTTCCTGGGAATTGCTATATCGTGTAATATGACACCATGTGAACGACTCATTTGACCGGTTACACGGTGTTGTCATATTATTATTCTAAGTATTGTTTACGACGTATATAACATATATATATATATATATATATATATTACCTGTAAATGCAAAGGAACTCATTTTTGTTTCCCCAATACAACAGCTTGAGTGCCAATTCTAGTTGTGGCTGTATAAGGATCAATAAAAAAGTATTCCGAACAAGAGATGATCACATTCAATTTGTTCGCAATAAAATTTTTCATCCGAATAATTTTTTAACTTGGAAAAGCCAAATTTGTCCAGGAACATTGATGAAAATTCGCGAGACAAAGCACAAATGATGTTTTCGTAAATTGGTCAACGGAAGCTGAGAGATTACTTCCAGCGTTCAGCAAATTCACACCGGACAACTTTTAACTTATAAAAACTATGCTGTAAAGAGATATTCGATATCTCTTTTTAACACAATAATTTAATCAGTAAATGCTCTCTGGAAATTCTTCAAATATTCCAATTTTTGCAGACATTGCAGAAAAATCTGTTGATGGGATGTTTTCATTTTCGGTCTCATTTACCAGAGATTGCAAAAATGGTAATTTAAGTATTTAATCTTATGTCAAACAGTTTGAGTTGTATGAACGATATGCTATAAACTACACATAAAACGGAGCTTAATATATTAGGTTTTTAACGCCCTACGAAAATTAGAAAACTTATCATAATTTACAGATAGAGAATTGCAAAATTATTGTGCAAGAACAAATATACGAATACCTCCTATTTCTAAGGTATTTCGAAAAGATTGTGGAGGAGGTTTTGAAATATTTTGCCTATTCATTCGGTTTCCTCAATTTTTTTCCTGCGACAGATAAGTATTTGAAAATTGTATATGCAGAACAAAAGTGGAGTAGGCAGTTTCGTAAAATTGCCCGGATTACTGGCTGTCTGTACAGATATTCTTACTCACAGTTATTCTAAGAAAAAAATATTTCTACAAAATGATCATTCAGTATTCCTGTACATAAGTAATATATTGTGTTATACTTATCTGTATTTAGAGACGTTTTAACACCGACTCTGGAGTCATTGTCAATCGTTTAGTATTTTATTTCGTCTTTTTTTTTCTGAAAAATTTTGTTTTCATATTGATTTTGTTGTTTGTCAAAAATTTGACAGTGACATTTTCTTTTGGCGATCACTTGATACTGAGAGTAACGTTTTTCTGCTCTGTTAGCGATAGATTTCTCCAGTCCAAATGAAGGTCGATTGAAGGTGCACCAAAGATTGTGTGTACAGTGTTTTATGTAACTGTGGCTATTCTTAAACCGGTGAAACTTCAAGACCTTTAGAAGTGAGGAAAAAAGAACATCAACCAGCACAGGCAGCCATAGGATAGACTGGGATAAAACAAAGATTTACCGACTAGTAAGATAGCTATAGCGACAGGAATATCAAGCGAATCCATAAGTAGCGGTTTTCATGTTGATTATGTTTTATTTTTATAAAATGCAAATCCAAATTATGACTGCCAGAATTATTCTATAACTTAGAAACGGGTGCATTAATAAATAAAATTCCGTTATTGGAGTGATGGAAACCCAAACGAATTTAGAGAGACGTTTATTCGCAGTACGGTCAGAAAATTATCTTTTAACTTGGTGTATTGGAAAATCTTTTATTGTTGCTTCATTAATACAGCAAAATTAAATGGAGAAATGTACGTCGACTTATTCGATATGTCTATCTATCTTCTTATAGATCACTGATTAGTAGGTCAGATCAATTTAATAGGAAATGTTGTTTTTTACCAGGATTTATTACATTTCTTTCGGTTAGGCAGTAGTTAGTTGACTACTAAGCTACTCAGTGGACCACCTAGATCGCGGATATAATTTCACTGGATTTTCTAGTCACATGTTTCAAAAACAACAGTTTATTTTAAGTGCAATCTCAGTCAACAGAAAAACTGCATCAAAGAACAATTCAGGAATATTTAGCTATTAACAAAGATAAATTTGCAAATGTGCGTCAAGAGTTTCCAGATAAGCTGTATTCTGGTCTCTTAAATAAGGAAACATTTTCAGCATTGATATATTATTTGATAATAAACTAATACATTTTATAACATTTTCCTTAATTACCCAAAATTACTTGATCACGTGTAGCTTTGTTGAAAGTTTTAGGATAAAATGCCACAATTTTAGGAATGCTATTTACCCCTACTGAGTTGGGGTGGTTGGGGGTATGGTGGTAAGTCAAGGCGGATCAGTTAATACATCGTTTTACTACTTTGCATACTATCTAGGGGATACCCTAGATATTGTCGAAAGTAGTTGAAGAATTTTCGTATATCGTAAATATATATAAAAAGAGTTTTGGATATTTATATTTCAGGTGTTGCCACATAGAAAATGGCAACACAGAAAGATTCAAATATTTGGTAATAAAATATGCCCATGTTGTTACCAAGTTCATTAATATAAACTTATGAATTGTCAACTGAATTATCATCGATTGGATCCCAATTCAGTCTTAATATTCCATGTTTCAATAAAATCCATTATTTATAGCGACTAATGTAAATCGTATTCGTCGCGAGAATGTAATGACAAAAATAGTTTATGTCGCAATTTCGTATCGAGGTATTTGGTATAGTAATAAAAGCAAATGTTTACCGAAATTAAAATTTACTTACTTATATATTACGAGAACGTTTATTGGAATTTCGTTCCTATCTGATCTTCTGATAAGATTGCCCCCAAGTTGATAAACATAAGCAGCTAATAAGATGGTGGTTTAATAATGTTTCTCAGCATGTTTCAATATGTTATTATAAGTTATTACAACTCATTATGAATTTTCTTAAAAGGAAACATATCAAAAATTCCTCATTCCTCGAAAAAGTGTGAACGAAAATTAGAAAGTATCAATTCCTTATGTCTATTAAGCCACATCGGACAATTCTTATCACTAAATCCGGAATATGGCCATTTTTAACGCTAATTTCCGATGTAGCTTAACTTAAGCCACATCGGACAAAGCGATATCTCGGCAACTAATAGAGTTTTCAAGATTTTTCTTGTAGTCCAATTTTATGGCAAATTAATTGCTTAGTTCTTACCCAAAATATTTTTTTTCCTACAACTCTACACACGAATCAGTGTCCTAAGTATTCTGTGTAAGAATTTATCAATGACATCATCCAAGAAGTTATGTTCTCTGATTCATCTTTTTCAGATGTTATTTATAACTAAAATTTATTCAGATATCTCTGGAAAAGAGACTCATCAGTCAAGGATCTAGGAATTTTACATGAAACTGCTTTGAAACTCGATACTTATCTTGATATGGCTAACTGTAAAGCTCATAAGATGTAAGGATTGATCTTCCATAACAATCGGGAGTTCTCTAACATGGCAGTACTACTTCTGCTTTTCAAAACTTTGGTAGTTCCACAAATATCGTACTGCTGCTAAATTTGATCGCCTTGTACAAGCTGTCGAATTAAAATCTTTATATCTGTCACCGTTTTGTTATTTATATGTAGAAATGTTCATTATAATGTAAGTAATCGGGAACTTCTGGAAATTGGACCTTCATATAATTTGATTTACCTCATTAATTGTTGTTCTGTTAGATTATTTAGAAAATGGAATAATTTGCCACTAAAAGTACTTGTGTCAAATTATAATCAACTTGGTATTGAAAAATAAAAGCTCTGTCTACCAATTTTCATAGTTAAATAGTTTTGTTAAACACGCATTGTATATGAATTGTGGTAACCCTGTCAGGGTGATTTGGATACAACTGTAGATATACTCTTAGGAAATATTTTTTTTACTTTTACTTCTCTCTTCATCCTAATTCCTATAGACTAACTGGTTTCTTCAGATTATTATATTATATTGCTCTTATTTCTAGTATTTGGCGATATCCAGTCTTGTCCTGGCCAAGGTTAGTCACTCTATAGAACGTGCGCATTATAAATTTATTCATGGCGTTAGTCAATTTCATGCGCTGTCTTATCAATCCCGCTTGGGTGAGCGCTGGCTGTTGATCCTGCACAACACTTTCTGC
Organism: Octodonta nipae; assembly: GCA_034190945.1. Taxonomy (NCBI): domain Eukaryota; kingdom Metazoa; phylum Arthropoda; class Insecta; order Coleoptera; family Chrysomelidae; genus Octodonta; species Octodonta nipae. The sequence goes on from CM067221.1 coordinate 97,995,413, forward strand.
GGGTGGAGTTCTCGTTTGACTCCTTTGGTGATGGTCACGTTGTTGCTGTGACTGTATTAGTGAGTGTTGTTGCGATTCTTCTGGTTCTTGGGCTGTAGCTCTTTGGACAACAGGGTCCCGCCTCCTCAGCACCCTGCCACCGACGTTAATAATATTATTTAATATCCCCGACTTGACCATACAATGTATGGCAGCACACTAGACACACTAGACCCCAGATATCCTAGATATCAAAAGGGTTTAGCTCTGTGGGAGCCCTTGCTAGGTTTTATTTTATTTCTGTCATTATTATATTATTTTCCTTTATATATGCGTTGTGACGTCTGTTTTGTATAATATATTTAAATAAATAAAGAAATAGGAAAGAGCGGTTCTCAGTTAATACTGAGCAGTGAAAGCTTCTTACGAAATATACTTCCCGTCTCTATTTATCTCCCTGTATGTGTTTCTCTTTCCTTGTAGTATCATTCTTAGTAAGGGATATAAATGTCAGAAGAATTGAAATAATTGTCACTATTTTGTTATAAATCAAGTTATATTGATGAATTAACTAATAAAACTGACAAACTTACACTTATTTATTTTAGTTTATTCATACAGTTGGTGGAACATTAAGATTAATAATGTTAAACATAATAATACGATTATTTAATTGTACAAAGTTCAATAGAATTACACTAGGGAAAAACTCTGTCTTATTACAAAATTTACCATTATTACATTAGGTCACTTATCTTTAATATTAACATAACTACTTACTTTAATTCTTTAATTCTTACTTTAATTATACACACTTTAAAAATTATGCACTTCTTAATGTGCTATCATTGTATAAATAATAGAGATGAAACGGGTATTCGGTAACCGGCCTATCCGGCTCAAATTTGAAATCCGGTCGAATACTGGATAAGAAACGAGTATCCGGCCGGATACGTGATTTCGAATAAATACGATATAAAGATTTGAATTTTTAATAATAAAGCAAAAAAAATAATACTCAAACTGCACTAAGGGCAATTTATGATGAACAAACATTCTGCGTTAAAAGGCAACAGACGGTTTCGCTTGTCTTCGTGTACAAGGTCAGCTTCCCAAAAAAAGTCTTTCGCTATATACACTGCTCCATTTTTCTTTGGTACCTTACTTTAAATTTATAGAAAAAAAAACACTAATATAATTGCCACAAACTCTTATGATCGTATTTGCAATCAATTCAAGAAGACAATAAAGCCTGATATTCGGCTATCCGGCTTCAAGGTTGGCCGAATATTCGGTATCCGCCAAAACATCTATCCGTTTCATCTCTAACGAATAAGCTCCATCTGACATGAAACAATTGTCACAGTTTTAAATAATGTGTAAGTTTGTAATAATAAAAGTTATATTAGTTAATGTATTATGAATGTCAACCTTTACCAATTAAGCCAATCCAATCAAGTATTTATCGTAACTAGTTGTCGCCCAGTGGTCGAAATTCGACCCTATTTCATCAAATTGTGAACATTAGATATTGAGGTTCGTTTCTCAAAACTATATTTCTATAATAAATAAAGTACAGGAGAAGCCGAAGAAGTAGGCACCGTGACCACCCTCCTCGCCAAATCGTTTATATATCATATTGACAAATCTGTTGAAATAAAATAGTATTTGAGAATTTAATCAAATATAGGTATTCCAAATAATTTTGAAAAATAAGTTACCGGCCAAAGCTTTGACTGGATCTGCTCCTGGTAAAAATGTAACTTAAAAGTTTTCGTCATTTGCAATTTCAATCAAGTCATAAATATTTAAAAAAGATGACCAAGAACCTGAAAACTACAATTGTTAGTATATTGTCCGCTCATTGTCAACTTTTTATACAACACCTTCGAAAAATTGTAAAATTAATATAATACATACAAATACAAACTTGATGCAGAATTATCAAAAATGATGGTCTGAAGTAAAAAAATGTTGAATATAAAGATATTTTATTCTAGAATAAATGTAGATACCTAACATCACAAACCAGTAAATGTAATAAATTTCTTTATACTTTAAATATCTATGACTAAACTATCAATGACATGTTTACTTTATACAAAAGTCAGCTACCTTGTAATAAAATTAGGATTTTGCAGGAATTGGGTACATATAATATAAAATAAAGTTATTTTTTATATATATTATATTGTTATATATTTCGTGTGTTCAATTTAAAATATAAAAACTAATATTCACTTTCACTTTTCTAGAACTTCGCTCGTCATCGCTGGTTCACTGACTGATCGCTCCTTTATAAAACATGCATCGAAAATTCTCGTGCAATCAATCATCAATTCTACAGCTGCCGAGCTATTCGAGAACAATTTTTTTCGTAAAAGCGATCGGTGTCGTACTGAAATGAAACCAGGGCCAGCTTAAGGAAATTTCGTTACACCGCCCTCCCTTTAATTCCCGGTCAGAAACATCCTCTCCATGGTAGGGAGCGAGTCTATCTAAATGGACCACATTCAAATTAGCCCTGGGGTTTCGACGGATCCGGTAAACGACGTCATTAAGCCTCTTGACAACCACGTATGGACCATCCCACGCGGGTGTAAGCATCGTGCAGACCTACATTCGATTCGAAGTTACGCCCCTGGTCTGAATGTAGTTCCATAGGGACGCCAAACCTGCTGAATAGTTGTTCTACTAGCACCATCGCTACCGTGGTCGCCTCTTGGTTGGTATCGCATATGCCTCATATGCTGAAGTAATCCATTACGACCAGAATGTATTGTTCCCCTTTCAGATTCGGGAAACGAACCGGCGACATCGATGGCAATTCTCTCAAATGGGACGCCGACATTGTACTGCTACATTCTGCCCTTGGTGCGGGTCTTCGGGCCCTTACTGGCTGCACAGGTGTGACATTTCAAGCACCAAGTTCTGACGTCTTTAAAGTATTTACCCAGTAGTATCGCTGGCGAACTTTGTCTAGGGTTTTGTTCATGCCCAGAGAGCCCCGGTAATCCCATCATGTACTTCGGTCAGGATGGCTGGTACCTTTTTCTTAGGAACTACCAGTTGGTACTGGTTTCTCGACCATCAGTGCTCTCCCAAACTCGCTTGAGCATCTTAATCTGTACTCTTAGAGAGTCGCATTGGGCCCATAACGATTTCAGCACGCCCGAGTATCTAGCTACCTCGTCCCATCGTGGCCTGGGTGGCCCTCTCGTTTTGAGTGACAAGATTGGTTTGATTTCTGGATCAGCCATTTGGTCCTGTATGCACTGTTCCGTTATCCAGTCTTCATTGGCCTGCACTCGGATCTGTCTGATGGAGATACCCCCGCTGTTCCGTATTGAGATAATGTCCGCATTCTGCTCTACAGGTTCTTCTGGATAGGGCATCGGCATTATTGTGCAAATGGCCGGCACGGTGTTCCACCTTGAAATCGTATTGCTGTAATTTCTCCATCCACCTGGCCAGTTATCCGTCCGGTCTTCATGTCCAGCAACCATTTGATGTAGGCATGATCTGTTCGGATTAAGAAATGACGACCATAGAGGTATTTGTGGAAATGGTCTACCGCCCTTATTATTGCAAGAAGTTCTTTCTGGTGACGCAATAATTTCTTTCCGGTTTCCAGAATCCACGGCTGTAGTAGTCGATCACCCTCTCTTCACCATCTTGCACTTGGGATAGTACCCAAAACCTGTGTGCTGACGTCGGTGTCTAAAATGAACCTGCCGGACTGTGTAGGGAAGGCTAAGAGTGGGCTGAAACATAGTGCTGCCTTCAGTGGTCTGAATGATGTTTCGCAATCCTGATTCCAACGGAAGGTCTCTTTCTCAGTTGTCTGCCGATGTAGAGGCGCGGCAATGGTGGCAAATCCCTCAACAAATTGCCTGTAGTAGGAACAGAGGCCCAAGCAGCTTCGGAGTTCATGCTTGTCTCTTGGGACTGGCCAATCACGGATGGCTTCTATCTTGTCCTCGTTGGTGCGGATTCCTGACTCGGAAACGACGTGGCCCAAAAACTCTACTTCTTTTTGGGACAAGGAACACTTCTTCGGGTTGAGTCTCAGGTTGACGTTATTAATTCTGGAGAATACTACGCCCAGGTTCTTCAGATGGTCGTCGAATGTCTGACCCATGACTAGAATGTCGTCGAGGTATACTAAGCACGTCCTCCAGGTTAACTCGCTAAGGACATACTCCATTAGCCTCTCGAATGTTGCGGGAGCATTACATAACCCAAAGTGCTTGACCGTGAACTGAAACAGCCCTTTACTGGTAGAGAACGCTGTCTTCTCTCTGTCGTTTGCGTGTAGACCAACCTGCCAATATCCAGTGTAATCGATTCGGGGTAGTGGATAGCTGTCTTTCTTGGTGACGTCATTCAACTTTCTGAAATCCACGCAAAATCGGGGTTCCATCTTCTTTTTAACTAGCACGACGTTTTCCTCGACTGCCTGTTGTTGTTCCAATGGTAGTCGTCTACGTGGTATTCTGATGGGTTGAGCCTTTCCTGTATCTATTCGATGCTGGATGAGTATGTGCGACCAGTGTTCTATTGGATGATGTTTGCTGCCTGGTTCTATTTTGCTTTTCAATTTGTGCTTTGCTTTTGCTTGCTTGTCTTTCTTCTTCTCTGGTGGCAGGGGAGTTAAATGGTCAGCAAACTGTTGTAGGAACTCTTTAGGCCCTGTCTCCTTCACCGACGGCTGGTACTCTTCTTCGCAATTGATGTTGGTCTCTACTGGCTCGAAACAAGCTATGTCTTGACCATTGGAAATTCTGATGTCGTTGTTGGACAAATTCAGGAATCAGATTGGTATATCTCCTCCGGTTTAACTATAGCCCGTCCATCTAAGTAGTCATGAGCTGAGTGTAGGGGCTCCACCATTCACGTAGCTCCCAGGATTACTGTCTAGCTGCTCATGAATAATCTGTTCCGTTCGACCGGGAATTCTAGCTGAAGACTTTGCCACAATTTTTATGGAGGTGACTAAACTGTTGACGGGCCGTGTCAATATAAATTCCTCATTTGGAACCGCAGAACATCATATCTCGAGTCATGTTGCTGTTCTGTTGGTTACCCTTGGTCGGTGATCGTTCGGGTAGCCTCACTCGACAGTCCAATTGGAAGTGTCCTGTTCGTCCACAACGGTAACATGCTCTTCTAGTGCCAGTTCTTTGTGACTGTTCTAATAGTTTGTTCATACCAGCCAACAGTGTTTGAAATGGTGACCCTGACTCTTCCTTGTTGAAGGAAACTGCTCTGACCCTCGGCTTGGACATGTTTATGACGGCCTCCACTTCTAACGCCCGAAGTAAAGCTTCATTACTTTTCTTGACGTCACTTAGTCTTAGATTTCGTTGTAGTTCTACATCTCTGATACCGTTTATAAAATTCGATGTGGTCAACTGGTCTTTCGTTTCCTCTGGCAGGTCTGGGTAGGACAAGTGAACTAACCGTCTAATCTCTGCTTCGAATTCTTGGAGGCTTTCACCGGATTTTTGCGTTTTTCCACTCAGTTGGACATGGTATACCTGGATCAAGGATTGATTGTCGTAGCGCTTGTCTAGGATGGCGATGATCTTGTCGAAATTGCCTTGTTCATCGACTGGAATGCTTTGGAGGAGTTCTAGGGCCGGACCTGTTAACGAAATTACCAGAGAAGTAGATTTTTCTTGGTTATCCCATCCATTAGCTGTAGCCACTGCTTCAAATTGCCGTTTATGCATGGGCTAAGATGAACTGCCATCAAATGTGGGTGGTTTACTAACGGAACTTTGGTACTCACGGTGTTCTGGTATTTTCCTCCCTGTAAGTCCTGTGTATTTTTTAATTTCTGTTTCTACTTTATTTTGGATGGCACTGATTTTATCTTGTACTTCACTGTGTACTGTTGTTTGATCTTAACTGTGTCTTGAATTGAACTGATTTCAAATTTACCTGGCTTTGGATGGAATCGAGATCATTTACGTTTGTTCCAAGAGTATCCACGGTATTTTTTTATGCTCTTAATGTCATCATTTCGTTACATGAATAATCTCTTCGATGTGTCATTCTTTGCACGCAATACAATATATATAATATATATTGTTTCTGGTTAGGGAACCTTCATCACTTGCGCTTCCCACAATTGAATGTCCTCTCGAAAACTTCTTTATGTATTTGATACATATCGTTAAATTTGAAGACGCGAACATCCTAGATGTCGGTCTTTACATCTCGCGTCTTCAAATATATTATATGAACCCAAAACAGTAATTAGCTAATATATTACCTACCGAAAAATAAATAAAAGATTCTGTTTTAAATATATATATTTAAATATGTAGTGATAATTTTTAAGTTAACAAATTTTAATCCCTCTAAAAATATTAACATTATATTATATAATAACTTAATATTAAATATGATATTTTCAAACCTTACTTAATACATTTTTCCAAAAATATTTTATGTTCTGAGACTGAAAATTTTTAAATCTCAAAGTCAGTGATACATAAAACGAAATATAATTTTTATTCTGACATTAAAAGCCAAAAATGCAAGAGCCCAACTCAAAAGTTAGCATGCATGTGATATACTATTATATAAACTTGCCCTTTTTGTGCTGTTCTGGCGTATGTCAAATTGGCATGTTTATTACAACGAAAACAAATTTTGTGCTGGCATTGTGTATTTGTTTATTTACTACAATTAATTAATTTTCTATAAACGAAGATACTCCTAACATATAAATTTGCCGTGTTTCTTCCACCGAAAACTAAGTTGAAGGGGTATTTCAAGATAGTGTGGTGTCGGTCGGTCGGTGACGAAGTGTGTGCCATTTCAACTTCTGCATTTCATTACCAGACTTATTTATTTTCATACGTGTAAGTGTGAGTCTCCGTTATGAAGGTTTCGCTTCAATATATTGCTTCTTCTCAACTTTATATCGATCACAAATTTGAAATACAGATCTGTTATAGAGAAGAAATGAGGAGAGGAAACCCTAATGAATAGACAGAAAAACAGCAGCCGAATTGATAAATAAGTCCTTTCTGGAAGTCGGTTATAAAAATGGAATACTTTTGCTAACAGGTAACATATCTGAACCGAGTACGTGAGAGTATAACAATATCAGAAATACATTTCTGTAAATACGCTAAAATATGGAATGTACCTAAAAATTGTTTTCCGCGCCTTATAAATCTGCATCAGATCGCTCCGTGACAAATTTCAAATACCACTGTTTTAGTGCAATTGAAAAGTATACATATCTCTGCCCTATAATTTGTCCTATATACGTCCACAAGTTCAAAAAAATATATCAGCAAGTTTAATTCAGTACGTAATGTTAGCGAAAAGAGAGAAAAACCGAAGGACCACACGAATGCAGCTGGATTTTTTAAATACTCGGTCAACATTCATTTCTCTTAATCCTTAGCGGTACGTTGGCTACAATGTGTACTTGCGAATTTTTTTATGGCTGACGCTGGATTTCTAGCTGAATATATGACTCGCAAAGTTTGAACGTGTTTTACTCTAATCGAGTTAACAACGAGTGACGACGGATTTTTATTTCAGCAGCGAATTCTATAGAATGTTGGAGTGGGGAATGAATAGAATTTGAAAATAGCAATTCTAGAATAAAAATGCAATAATCCAACTGTCACAGTTTACTGTGCTGGTGAGTACTTGTCTCTGACGTAATATGGAATTTATTTATTTATTCAAAGTAAGACTAATTTTACAAAGCTATGATAATCGCATAGTCATAACATTAGATGCACTAACAAAGTGCCAAAGTTTGCATTAAAAAAGTTAGTGGATGTTTTGGCTAACATGGACTAAAATGCCTCCATATGCACAAAATATGCACATGCAGAATCAAAAAACCATATTGAATTTTATTTTTATATATTTTGTTGGTATTAAAAGTTACAAAACCTGCGTAATAAGTTAAGTTAAGTTTTTGAGATAATATATATTCAAATATTTTTCCAAATTTGTTAGAACAGCTACTAAGATATTTAACAAAATTTTAAATTTGGCGGCATTCTTTGGTTCTACTTGTTAGGCAGAGTATGCTATCTACCGTTGTTCCTCGTACTTCATGTTTTTACGCAAAAATGTGTGTCTAAATAAGGGTAAGCGCTAACCAATCGAGTTTTTTTCCAGTATTTAATTAGTTAAACACAGGAAGGTTTTTTGTTTACAGATGAGGGCAATATTCAGTTTAATATAAAAGTCTTTATATACTTGACTGAATTCCTGGCCTAAAAGTTTCAGTTTTACTAAAGACTTGTTTATGTTGTTCCCTGAATAATTGTTGTGGCATCTTTACTTAATGTTTATAGATTTATTGGAAATAACACCACATTTCTTGAAAATGCTGATCCCATTGTAAGTGGCAATAGAGAAATTATATTAAAATAGTACAATTGTAAAATTTATTCTTCTTCCAAGGTTTTCCCTCTCGGGACGGGGGATGGCTTAGATCTTAGTTACACAATTTGTAGAAAAATTTTTAGATCTAATTTCTACAACTCACTGAAAATATTCTAAATAAATTGTCCTTCGGAATGAAAATGAAAGGTTATTCTTCAAAATTTCGTGAATAAGAGTATGATTAAACACATAGTGAACAAAACAATATTTACAAAGCGAGGCATTATCAATATTTCTAACACATAGATTTCACTTCCAGGGCGTCTTTGTCACTTTTAAGCCGCAACCCAGAATGCGTTATAACCCAGCGATATGGCTATGACACACACACAGCGTCATCTGGGAAAAGGATTCAGTACTGCGTGTGTGTTTCTATTGCAAGTACATATCTGAATAGAAAGCAATGCGTAGTTCGGATGAGGAGGAAGCTGTGCTTCTTCTAGCTTTGAGTTGTGAAAGGAAAAGACGGTGTTGGGTACACCCTATTTATATTCTCCCTCCAAATCTACTACCTGGCACAACTACTTCTATGCCTTATGTCATGATCGGGGATGAAGGCTTCGCACTTCAAACGTACCTAATGAGGCCGTATCCTAAACCTAAAATGATCGATCAAAAAAAAATTTATGGATGCCCAACTCAGTCGACTCCGCCGTGTCGTAGAAAATGCTTTCGGTATGTTGGCTATGAAATGGCGGTGTTTTTGAGACCAATAGAATCAGGTGCCTCAAATGCAAATAGCATAGTTAAAGCTGCTACTTGTTTACATAACTACATTATAACCAAGAAGCTAGAATTTTCCGCCAATGATTTTGGCGAAGATGATGCCACTGAACCTATGCAACCAATCGAAGATCAACAACTGCGGCGATTGAAGTCCGTGAAAAGTTTGCTCATTATTTTTACAGTAGGTCATAATTGTATGAAAAACGCATTATATAAAATCAGCATATTCTGTATTTTTTTAATATGTGCTTCCTAGGGTAAAATCACCTAATCAATTCATAGAAAAAGACTGGCTAAACACAAGCATGCAGTCGTAAACCAATTTCTTATTAATGAGGTTAAGATACGTAACAATTAACCGACTTCCAAAAAGGAGGAGGTTATCAATTCGTCGCGTTTTTTTTTGTTTGTAATCTGATTTCTTCTCCTGTGGTGGACCGTTTTAGGTGAATATGGTCTTGTTTAATAGAGTATATATCCGGATTGGTGAAACTTCAAATGTTGGAAAAGAATTCTATTGGTAAAGCGATGAAATTTGTGAATGAACACATGCGTACATGGAAATCGACCAATATCCCTAACATATTGGTTGATTTTTTGAAAACTCCTTATGGATGTGTATAGTTTTTTAACGTGTAATCTATTAAGGAAGATCCCTAGGTGATCTCATATACTTTTCTGCGATGTGCAACTTGCAGTTTTGCAAAAAATCGCCGAAAATTCCAAAATTTGTATCAAAAATTTCAGCGAAATGACCTAAGGGACATTTCCTCATAAATATTTTAATTCCAACTTAATAAGGCGGGAATTTTAGGCACTGGAAGTTTTAATTGCGAATTTGAAAATTTTCTTTGTACATCTCAAGCATATAGGTAGTAGAGCATAGTATTTTCGGTTTCTTAAGTCAATGAGTACCAAGCTCGTTTTGTTTGTATAACAGGCAAATACCTATTTAAATGAAAATATTTCCATTTTGCGAAGACGGTGCTTTTGTTTGTCACATTCTCCCGGCCTAATAGAAAATTCAGTGACAACACATGTCTCTAACATGCCATTTCGTGCGTTTATACACAGGGTGTTTAGTTATAACAAACAAAATCACAAAGTAAAGTGATTCAAGGAGTTGCATTTATATGATGACTGAAATATAGGACGGAGAACAGTTGGAATATAGGGTAGAGTGGATGTTTGGTGGTATAAAAATGTTGAAAAAAATGTGGAATTAAAATTATATAGGGTGATTGAAAAACTGTTATATGATGTGGACGTAAACAAATCATATACAGGATTGTTGAAATATATGCTGGAGTTAAATTATATTTATACAGTGTGATTGAATAAATATTTATTTTATAGCCCATAAGAAGTTGCATAAAGTGTGGAAAGGAATTAATGTTACACCGGGCGATAATATAAAATGATAAAAATGAAATAATTTATGGGGTAGCCCACAAGGAGTTATATACTATGGTTGAAATAGAAGACAAATTTGACTCCGTAAATATGGGATGAATTCTACTTCGTCCTATAGTTTACAGAAGGCAGCTAACAAATTTATGCTTGTTCGTGGGCAGTCGTATGTACAGTATGGTTGGTACATAGGACGGAGTGGATTTATCTATAGTTATACAGAGTTGTCAAAAAAGTTGAAAAAAGTTTACATGGCGTGGTCCATGAGGCATAAATATATTTTGGGCTTATTAAGTTAACGCCTACTAGTACATTTTGTTCGTAAACATTTATGTGTCAATTTAAATGAAAATGTATCTTTGTGTAATGTTGAGGTTTTCGACGTTACCTGGTTCTGTCTATTAAGGTTATACATACAACATAAAAAATAAAGAATGAAAACTACCTGAGTTCAAAAAAATAAAAAGTTGAAAATAAAACATTTAAAAAAATATATATAACCGACTTCCACCTATAACTAAAAATCTAAAAATTATTATAACAAAATACAACTCTAGTAAATAAATTCAATTCAATGTTGTTAGGTACCTACCCAGGAAGTAAAAAATGTAAACATTAAAAGGTGCTCATTCTGTACAAATTAATTACCTACCAATCTAGTATATGTTTGAAGTCGGTGCCAAGCAACAATCAAGTTTGATGAAGTGGTAGATAAGTACGCAATCAAGGATTTTAAATTTGTTTGGCACCGACTTCAAAAATATACTAGATTGGTACGTAATTAATTTGTACAGAATGAGCACCTTTTAATCTTTACATTTTTTTACTTCCTGGGTAGGTACCTAACAACATTGAATGTGTTATTTATTTGCTAGAGTTGTATTGTGTTATAATAATTTTTAGATTTTTAGTTATAGGTGGAAGTCGGTTATATATTTTTTTAAATGTTTTATAGTAATAAAATTTTTACTAATTTGAAATACCCAGCTCTTCAGCAATCACATTTCATGCCTCCGCCTTTTTGGCGATATTTTTATATAAATTATGCTAATAAACAACCGTTCTCACGTGCTCGATTAATTTTTCTGTTTCTTCACACTTCTTGATTGAAAAAGAGGCAAGTAACGCGCGTTAGGTAAGGTAACGCGACGTCATAACGTCGTGAGTGTGGCAGGGATGATGCAAACTTGAGTAATACAAATATAATATTGTAACACGACGGTACAAAAACGCCGAACGTCGCGTTTTAACGCTTTCTGTGTGGCGAAGGCTTTAATAAGCGTCTGTATGGGACATTTTAAATGAAATAAAAAAATCATATGATTAGGTTACCACTGCTCGAATCTTACTTTACTAATCCATAAACTTAAACCTAAGACGCACACACACGTGTGGCCGCCGCAACATCTTGCACGGAAGACCAATTGTAAGAGTTAAAATTAAAATGTTCGAGAATATATGTGACTTATGACGCAACTAACAGAATTTAATTTGATAATGTACATGATAGCTTAAAGAAATTTCAAGATCAGTTAATGGTAAAGTTATTTTCAAATAGGGAGAATTTTAAATGGGTATCCTAAGAATTGTATTTGCGATAAATACGATCAAAGAATAGTGAGATTCAGTGATCGCATAGAATCATAAGGGTATGCTAGAATAAACTTTATGCACTATCCAGATTTTGGGCTGTTCACACAGACATGACCATTAGTAAGTTCTTTCTTCATTATCATCAAGCAGAAACGATTGATTACTCCGGAGGTAGTAGTTATGTATTCGTTTTCATCTAACAAAATGAAAGAAGACTCTTTCAATTTTCGTTTCCAATTCTGTTCTTCTTTGTGTGATATAATTTAATTTTGAAATTGTATTTTATGACCAACGACCCAAGAAGTTCACCAATTTTGAATTTTTTAAATAGGCTTTTTTGTAATTATTGTGTTAATTTATTCGAATATCTAGAGGTCTAGATAGTTCTCCAATATATAATTTAGTAGATTCACAAGGAATTTTAATTAAGCAATTTCTTGTATTTTTAGCTGCGTTTTCTGGTTTTGTTGTTGATGTAGTTTATTTTAGTCTATTTCTTGTTTTAAATAAGGATTTAATATTTAATCTGTTGCCTACCCTTTTTAGTCTTTCTGAGAGACCCTGCAACTCTCTTCTAATAAATATTGTCTGGATAATTATTGACAAAAAGCACATTTTTTATAAACGTTAAATTAATTGATGTAGGAACAGTTGGTTTGTTCCCTCTTATATAGATATGTGATGATACCTCTTTTTGTTAAAGTTGAGATACCTGTGGGTGTGAGTCGGTTTTCTGTAAACTTCTGATTACCCATGTTAATTAGGTTTTAGTTTTGAAAAAAAATTAAGGACAAACGATTTTCTCAAAACGGATTAACCTTTATTTTGGTACGTTATGCTGACGTCATATTCATTATTTTGGAACATAATCTTAAGATGTACTAGAACTACTAAAAGTATAAACAGCAAAGAATAAACTACAAAGTTTACATTAGAACTTGAACAGAATAACAACTGACCTTTTTTGACATTTTAATAACAAAAACACAACTACAATTTAAAGCAGAAGTTTACAGAACCGACTCACAATAACAGGTCTAGGTATCTCAACTTTAACTATAAACATCCGAATTCAGTGAAAAGGATTATCATCATATATCTATAAGTAGCGCACAAAACTAACTGCTCCGAAATCATACATTTAGTGAAGAAAAATCGTTTGTACAAAATGTAATAATGTAAGTAATCAAATACCAAACAATCGCTAACAATCAACACTTTACTCTACAGAGCAACACTGACTCCCAAGACAATAACACTACTACAATAACAATACCATAGAAACAGGATCTCTCAGACTGACTAAAAAGAGTAGGCAACAGATTCAATATTAAAACCTCAATTTCACTAAAATTAATTATATCAAAAACAAAACCAAAAAGTAAAGCTCAAAATATCAAACAGAGCCTGTTGTTGTAAATGTAATAAATTGTATATTCGAGAAACCTCTAAACCTCTGCATGTTCAACTAAATAAACACGACAATTACATCAATTATATTAAAAAATAAAATTTAACATACCCCGGGCCTTTATCATAAAACATAATTTGAAATATTCAACTATTATACAAAAAAGAACACAACACGAAACGAAATCTAAAAGAGTCTGTAATAATTTGGTTAGATGAAATCAATTCGAACTCTACTACCTCCATATAATTCAGTCGATCCTGGTTGCCGATCAAGTCCTTGTAAACAACCCAATATCGAGATTTTTCGTAAGGTATTTCCTAGGTTTTCCTTTCTAATTATAATGCATCACTGCATCAACAAAATTTTTTGATCGTATTAACACCACCGAATGCACCCCAAAACATTCTGCAGTTATCTTTTCCAAATTCTTCCAATTTGAAAGGAACTTGTATTATTATATGATCTTTAGAACTTTCTGTGCTACATTGTATGTTATCAAACTAAATACTTTTAGTTACATCATACGTCACATAATATTGTTAAAGAACTTAATTTAAAATGTTACATTTGACCTATTTTTCGTGTAGTTTCTTTATTGCCATTTTGACAACAGGGTCTGACCTAGAGCACGAAATGTTTGGAAATATACAGCATTCTCAAGTAATGTGGTGTTATTGTGGTGTGCATAAGCATTTATTTATTGTTTTCTAAATGTTATATGTGGCATATTCTTGATTATTTTTATGTGTTCTTGGAAAATAACATCACAATCAAAACAAAAATCTGTATATTCAAGCAAAAACCAAACTTTTCAACTATCAAGTTCTCTGTATATCTCTTCTTTTGTCAACTTATATCTAGAGTAAAGGTAGTTTTTTTTTTCTGATTTGTAAAATATTTCTTAAGGAATATTCCAAGCAGCAAATAGCCCAGATAAATCTTTATTAAATTCATTGTATAATCCAAAGAAGAAGGCTTCACTTGAGACAGTAGTTGTTGCCGTCTAAATGAGGGTTTAGATTTTGCAGTATTTACCTGATACTTACTCGAGCAAGGTATATTTTTGTGACAAATCAATTCATAAACTAGCTTGGTTAATATTTAATCCACGAGTATTCTAAGAATATAGAGGGTATACCGTGATGTGCTGACTCGTGAAAAGTTTCCAAAGATTTAGAAAGTTAAAGTTTTATTTAGGAAAATTCTCCCAATTGTTTATCTGAATCTCTTTGTGTTCAAAAAGTAATTTTTTGTCAGAAGCTGCATTTGTAGAAATTTTCACAAAATTTTAAATAATTTTCAAATAGAGCCCTTCAGATATATGATGTTCCCATGTCATTATATTGAAATATTTGACTACCAAACTCTCTTTGGTTAATAAAGCTTAATCCGAGAAATGTTTATTTTTACCTGCTTAAATCATTTATGATTGTGTAATAAAATAACACTGACTGAATAAAATTATTGAAATATACAAAATATGAAATAACATTATTATAAGAACTTATATGCATTTGTAAAGGTAAATGCATAAAATTCGGTGTCGATTTCTAACTCACTTAACATAAATGTACAACAAATGCATTTAGATAAATTACCAAATTTGTTAAAACTATATTTTCAAAAATTTACATTTATAGCAAAGGTAAGAAAATTTCTAACAATACGAGTAATTACTAAAGGATATATACCTTTTATATCAAAATATAATCATTTGTTTTAGTTGTGGAGAAAATTATACTGGAAATTTACTACTGCGGAAACATTTAATGGGAACTAATGTATCAAGGGTATAATAATGGGTATAATAAATGCAGTTATAAAATTGATTGCAAGCCACGTCGTAGATCATAATAGTAACCACTATCTAAGTTTTAGTATCGCTGAAAAGTAAACTTGATGTAATTCGAAGTACGATGAATACAATATGTTGATAATGATAACTGATATTCAGCACTAATTATGGGTAGTTGTGACTTGTCTGAAAATATATAAATTTAAACAGAAGCAATCCAAATTGACAAGAGGGTTCATCAGCCTAAAATTAAAACATGGACAATTGTTATAAATGTAAGTGGCAGGTGAACTGAAAAATATGGTTATAGTAATGTAACAGGTTGGCGAAATATCTGACTTTTACAAATGCCAATTTACATATAATCTTCCTAAATAATATCATTGTTCCAAGATCTACAGTAAAATTAGTAGATCTACAGATTTTCACTTTTGTCTACTGAACTTTAAATTCCACTAAGAATGTAAATTAGTCATCATTTTCAAATTCTACACAATATAATTTAAATGGTGATTCATACATAACAGAAGATCGGGAATAGGACAAAAACTATCAAGATTAACGCGGGAAAAACGCAGGCAATAGCCATAGGAAGGAGGAGGAAGCCGGACCAACCAACTAGAAGACTCACGGTAGGAGGAACTCACATCGAATGGAGCCAAGACGTCTAATATCTGGGAATACACATGAACAGGAAACTCACGTGGAAGAAACATATACGAGAGACAGTGAAGAAAGCCAAATCAAGGATCAGCCAACTCAACTCGATGATAGGAAGAAGAAGCAGACTACAACTGAAAACGAAGAGAAACATCTACGAAGCATCAGTAAAGCCAATCATCACATATGGAGCCAGCATCTGGGCACAAGCAGCAGCAACGCACATCAAGAAGTTAGAGGCACTACAGAACAACGCACTAAGGATGATGACGGACGCCCCGTGATACTTGAGGAACAACCAACTAAGAAGAGACTTAGAGATGACTACAATCAAGGGAGAAATAACGAAGAGAACGAAGAAAACCATAGCTTGGATGGAACAGCATAGGAACCCACGGATGAGAGAGGCAACTAACTACGATGAACATGAGAGACACAGGATGAAAAGACCAGGGCAAGCACTACTACAAGAGGACGAAACAGTGGTGAAGAGAAGAAAGAGAAGAAGACTGGGTATAGGATAAGATAGGGAATAGGATAAATGATATATTAGGTAATGAATAACTTAGGGAATTAGCATTATATCAATATAGGAAAAAGAACGTAGGGAAGTAATAGAATAGAATTAGAGGATAGGAGGAAGGAAATTTCTGTAATTTTAGCTCTGAAAATAAAGATATCTTAAAAGGGCCAAAACCGGTCACAGACCACAACGGTTTATAATGACATTACGAAACGGAAGTGGAATAAGAAGTTTACCAAAATCCTTTTAAAAATGCTAACACATTAGGAGGGGACATCTACTGATTTTAGGAAACGACCTCTGCAGAAGAAACCAAAAATGTATATTGGTACACTGGCTAAAATGTTGTTGCGTACAAATAGCACAGAGTAACATGATTTCTTTAACGTTGTTTAGAATAATATACAGGTTGTCCTCAAATGTTTTTAAAATTGATCCTTAGAATAAGTGACATCTCGTTTTAAAGCTTCTTTAAGACGGTGTACCGTTCTTATATTCCATCAACATTTAAAGATTTTGCTAATTAAATCGTGATTCTTGGATATTTTTCTGACCACTGATATTACTCACGATCGTCAATTATTATTCGAGTAATAATTAAAACAGGTAAATCGCTTATAATTTTAAAGACTTTTTGCTATTACCATAACAAAAATTAAACTGCCAATGGATTTTAAATCAGTAGTTTATTATAACATATACTACTGCAATTCGTATTCATTGCACCAATGACTGGTGGGGGGGGGGTAGTAATTGTTACAACAGAGATGCTTATAAGAGCCAGTCAGGATCTTTATGTATTTTTTATTGAGTGTGAGACACCCTTTAATAGGATTCGAGGAAATTAGATAAAATTCTCAAAATTAAGAATGTTTACAAATGTGAAATTAACGTAACAACCAATTTGTACTGAAATAAAGCAGGTAAGGTACAATTTGAAAAAGAACTAACCGAAGAAATTAAGATTTGCCTTTGTGTTCGCAAAGGTTGCGTTCTTTCTCCGCTCTTACTCAAGTGTACAGCGAATGCATAAGACAACAAGCTTTGATAGAACAAACAGCTGGAACCATAATTAACGGTCAAGTTATCAAGAGCATACGTTATGCTGACGACACAGTTCTAATAGCGTCCAGGGTTGCAACATTCACTGGAAAAGACCTAGGGTAATAATTACGCGCTGAAGCTTAATCTTAAAAAGACAACATTAATGGTAATCACAAAAAAACAAATCGTGCTTGATACTAAAAAAGTTATGTAACACATACATCTGGGAATATGAATCACCTAAACAAATGAACTAATCAGAAAAATAGAATGAAGAAAAGAAATAGTCCGAAAAATGTTTGTTAAGATGAAAAGATATCTATGAGCCGAGATAATAGTTTGGATCTTAGAGTTCGCATGCTTCGATGTTATATTTACCTACATCGTTGTTTGGTGTCTAGGCCTGGACAATAATACAAATAAACGATAAAAACATTGAAGCATTCGAGATGAGGTGATACAGGAAAATGTAAATAATATCGAAGGGTAGCTAATAGAGGTGTACTTTAGAGAATGGGAAAAGATTGCGAAGTAATCGAAACTATATAAAAAAAAGGTTTTATATCTCGACCATGTGGTAAAAGGTGAATAATATGAGTTACGGAATGTTATTATGTATTATAGAATCAAAGGAAAAAGAAGTGGAAGAATTTTGTGGCTTTGGTATCCGAGAGAATGGTAAATGGCTGAAGTTTGAAGGAATTCTTTAGAGCTGTGATGATTGAATAGCGGAATTTTCCGTTTATTGAAATACCATTTCCATATAGTACAGGCTTATCATCAACTGCATCCTCACATGGACAAGATTCTGTTTCAGAATATACTAATGTATAAAAAGCTCGATGCCCTACCAACCCCACTTTTACTCCAAATCTCTGTTTCGACTAGAAATATTTAATTTTTAAAAGTAAGATAAGTGATTTAGCACCTTAGTTTGGGGCGATAAAGCAACAGTCAGACCTGACTGACTGGCAAAGAAGAAGAAATTAGATTTTTAAGTAACTTCGTTATGCGCATGGACTAATGCAGAGAATCTCGAATAGACTTCGATCAATTGTGATGGTTCTTGATCAGAAATGATATATGGTTTTGTATTCAATAGACTGTAAAATATGAATTCTTTCATTTTAATTTCATCCTAGGAACTTCAGGGAAACGGATTTGCATACAGGACGACTTCCGATTTGGGGTATTTGTGTAAGTTTTTACCTGGAACACCTAGATGCCGATATTCATTTTGCTTTCAAATATTAGATCGAAAAAATGAATTTCAAATTTTTCTATTTGCTTGACCATTACAGAAAAAAACGTATTTGTAGTACCAGTTTGTGGAAAATTAACCTACGATACCAGTGTACGCTAAAAAAATCTTGATGTAAACTGTTGTATTTTGAAAAAAGTATATATTCATAAGAATTATGAAAATCAGCATTTGATATTCTTGGCATAATTACATCGTATCAAATTAGTTGAGAAATATCTAAACCCTTAATGTCTACTCTACTAAAGCTTTATTTTGTTCAGTATATAGAAATAAAATATGCTTGCTTTTCCAGTACCAATAACAAGATATCCATGACTTTTGACTTACCTCGTACACAAGTGGTCCACATTTAGCATCTGGTAACATGTCGTGTAATAGGGGGCGCCGTATTTCAACTCTCCTCTATTTCTAAACGTTATAGATTTCTTTTTGCATGGAGCAAAAAAGTTCGAGGAACTGATTGAAATGAAAATAAATTTAACCTGCCCCTTGCTTGTTTCTTTCGAGCTAGAAAACTTAATGTTCGATGAGACCAACAGAGCCAATGGCAATAAAGGCTTTAAGGTGGTAAGGTGACAATTCCCCCGAGTGCTTTCTCAGCAGACAAAGCTATATTTCTTGTTTAACTGCTTTGCTCTTTTTTTGTCTACAAGACCTACTGGAAACTTTTCCTTTTTGTCGTTTAATTAAACATGATTTATAAGTTGCTAGATAGGAGAATTACTCTTTGCACTTTTTATTTTCTGGATTTAATTAGTTCGGGTGCAAACAATGATGTACTCAAAAGTATACGAAACAATCGTAAATTCGCTGCTTTACTTTGTTGCTCAGTTAATAACGAAACTGTTCATCATTTTGAGAGTACCGCAAATTATTGTCAGAGATTTTCTTGTTGCTTACTTTTTTTAAAAAAAAGCGGGATAGGTTGCAGAATGAAAATTATATAAAGTGAACTGTTAATAAGTAGTGTTGTAACGAAAATATTAAAACTTACAGAATGCTCATTAGTCTGAACGAAATTACAGAATTTCCCTCAAAATGAAGAGTAGATTTGGTTTTGTAAAAGTGAAAGAGAAATGTATCTGTATGTTCCATTTCAAGAGTTTATATAGAATTATTTATTTGTAAGGAGATTTTTCGAATTTCCCAACAAATTCGTAACAATAACCTTAAGATGTCACAAGTAGATAACAAACATGGTATAATTGTAGCTGTGATACAAATTATTATATCTAATACTATAATACGAGTAAGGTTGGTATATATACAGGGTGTGTGATAATGAAAAACACTGCATATATAACTCAATTTACAGCGAGTTCAAGGGCAATAAACCGATTATACTTCTCATGTACTTTAGTATTACGAAGGTTGTAGTAAACCATATACAGGGTCCCCCGTATAACTTGCGTTTCGACAATAAATAATGAAAATGCCATAATTCCAAAACAAAAAACGTATACTTGTTAAATCTCCATATTTCAAGGCGTTTTCGAGAATTATAGTGCAACTCAAATTCGGACATTTTTTAAAGTAAGTTGTGAATTTGGCATGAACTACTGATTTCTTTTTTACATACTGTCGATTTATTTAGTGTGTTTTTAATTGAGTAATTGGAATAAAGCCTTCATTAAATATAGTGAACTAAGGGTTATGATTTGTGTTTCTGCACAAGTAAATTACCATCCCAAAATGTGTGCCTAATCGTAAAATATTCCAACGATTATACACAAATTTAGGTGAAATAGGTTCGTTTCACACAAAAATTCTGGTGGCCGACGTAAAAGAGTTTTAGCTGGTCATAAAGATGATATTTTATTTTATCTGGAAAATACTTCATTAAGTACTCGGCGCTTGCAAGCAGCTACTGGTGTAAGTAAATCGAGTATATCACTAATTTTACGTACAGAAAAATTGTATCCGTATCACTTTACAAAATTTATTGCCCAATGACCACGTAGGCTACAGTTATGTCAGTGGATGCAACATAAAGTCATTCAAGATCCAACGTTTCTTGAAAACATCCTATTTTTCGACGAAGCTACATTCACACGCCGTGGAGTCTTCAATTGGATGAATAACCACCATTATGATTTTGATAATCCTCATAAGTATCGCCAAGCTCATTTTCAGCATCAATTTTCCATTAATATCTGGTGTGGATGGTGACTTATTGGTGATCAAATATCATTACAGTATGATTTTTTCAAATAATTCAGTAATAGACAGTATAAGACAGTATATGAGATTTATGTATTATGACGCCCCACCACATTATCCACTTAGAGTCTAGCAATATTTAAATGATTACTTTTCGCATCGTCGGATTGGACGTGGCAGTGAATTCCCTTTGCCGCCTAGTACTCCAGAACTTAATCCTATGGACTTTCACGTATGTGGAGACATGAAATCTTACATCAAAGAAGTTAATACCCGAAACTAGCTTTTAGCGAAAATTCAGGACGCCGCGAATATTGTTAAAAATAACATTGCTACCTTTTTCAAGTTAAGACCACATTTAATAAAAATTGTAATAAAATGCGTTGATGCTAATGGTGGTCAATTTTAACATTTTAACATTTGATGAAGTGAACCTATTTGTTTTTGTTTGTTTTCATAATTAAATTGAATGTTTTTGAAACCGATCATAGTTCTGCCTTTACTTGATGAAAATTCATTTTAATATTATATTAAAATAAACACACTAATGTAATTTTCACTTAAATTTATTTTCTATTGACAATTGTTTCACCAGGTTACTGGCTTCTTCAGAATACAAGATAAGACTAACAGTTATATGCCTAAAACTATTACAAAGAAATATGGGGATGTAATTAGAGAGCTATTTAGAGGATTATTGAAGCAGGTAGGCGGGGATTATCACAATTAAGAAAGAACAAAATATGTAATTGGGTTTTTAAAATGGATTATGGCTGTAATGAGTTTATATAATATGAAAAGATTAAGTAATGGGATGAATTGGTTTCGGTTTGATCATTCAAGAGGTATGGTGAATTTTTGTTTTTTTTTTTAATTTCTAATGACTCTAAAATATATAATTTTTTACTTTTATGTTGTAAATGTAATACTTCGAACGTATATAAATGATTGACATTATCCCAGTTTTATTATTTATCGTCGAAACGCAAATTATAGGGGATGTCAAAAAAATAAACATGGATTTGCCTTATTCGACCTTCGTAACAAACACCCTGTAAGAGTACCATGAAAAATAATTACAAATTAATGTTTATAGCCCTTAAAAACTATTTTGTACCAAATATTTTTGGGCCTTTTTTCAAATGTCACAATTTTCAAAAATCAATTACCAACTTTCGGACCCACTATATCGTTTAGTACAAACATTTTACTAAGGCATGTTTATGTTAATCGGTATATTTTCACCCCCTCTAACTCCACTGCAGTTGTCGTATTGTTAATTAGATATGCGACACCCTGTGTTCTCAAAAACGACTCTAAAATTTTGATGAAATTTTCCCAGTTCGAAGTTCCTATTCGTGAGGGTCTCATCTTTGGGACAAATCGTTTTATTGAAAAATTCAAATATTAAAAATGACAATGACAGATATCTCAAAAGCTCGGTTGTTATTGCAAGAATGGATACGATTATCTGTAACCCAAAGGTAACACAAGCTTGACCGCTCTATTCCTCGATCGCTTTCCTTGAGTGTTACATCACTAAAGTCCTGTCCTTTGCTTATTAAACGCGAAGTGAGGAATATAGGATGTAATTTGCTTGACCAAACCAAATTCGGTAATGCATAAAATATAGTGGCCTACCCAATACGGTACCTTCGGGTAATATATACAGAATAAAGAGCGCATAGTATCGGTAAGAATTCAAACTGACTTTCATTTATAAACAAATGAATGTAAATGAAACGAATATAACCTCACTAGATAGATTCTTGATATAAGGGTGTCCTTGTAACTTAACCACAAGTAAATATGTTTCACAAACTCTACATAATATCAACCTTTGAAGTATGAAGAAGAAAGTAAAGAAGTTTCTTTAATAAGAAAATAAGTTGTTCGAATAATGTCAAATGTGATAATGAGGGAAGTGCGATACAAAAATTTCAAATATCTGGATTTTTTAATAAACTACATGCTAACTGTAACTGTCAAAACGCCGGTTAATGCATACGATGTAATGGCTAACCTACCACCTTATTACGGCCCATGTGGTAAACGTTGACACACCAGGCTGCACGGCAGCTTCAGTGGAGACGGGAGTGGGTTAACAAACAAAGGCCAAGCCAACTGTAAGTTAACTTTCCAATATAAAGATGTTCTGGGGCCAGGTAGATTCTCTGCCTCTTTACCCCAGCTAACCGCCTAAGATAACCTACCAATCCTCCGCGGCTACAAGAAATCTATAGTTAAGGGCCCCATGGCTAATAAAACGTCAGTATATTGTCAGTTACGTCACAACAAACCTACTTCAATAAAACTCTTCATAAAACAGTAAATAATTTAATGAACATTTAAATTATTTCAATACAATCCTACAACAATATCAAACACAAGTCGACCTGTAGCCAACTTCATGTACCTACATACACACATCTATAGTTCAACCAAGAATCAACATTACATAGCTGATACACTAAGTTCAAATTATTACCAAAATCACAAATGTAATAATCAATTTCCAAAATCAACAAATGTAATAATCAATTACCAAAATCAACAAATGTAATAATCAATTAATGATCAAGTGAACCTAGATAAAATAAACAGATGTTATCAAAAGTAGTAATCAAAATATTCAAATGTTGTTGTGATCCGTAAACCTGCACAATATATCTAAAATCAGAAATGAGTTACTTAAATGCACAATATTCAAAATAATATCAAAGTCAATAATGACATCTAAACTGTGAATAATTCAAAATTATATCAAATATAATAACTGTACTGTTATTCTGAAATCTGAAGCCAAAAGTTCAGTTACTGACAAAAGTGTTTAATTACATTTAAAGTTCAAGAAAAATCAATAATAATTTCATAAATCTCGAAACAAATACTATCTTTAAAACAATCAAAATGATTCAATTAACAAGTCGACGTTTCGAGCTCTCACGACGCTTTCACAAAATACCAAATATTATCAATATCTAATAAATCAGTACACATGAAATGATATTCAAAATTTAATACTATAGGAAATTCATAAATATCAAAATTACATCAGCAAATTAACTGTCAAAAGTTTGACTAAATAATCGGGTTCTTTATTAAATTCAATAAGTTCAAATGTTATTCAACTAAATCAAATCTCAATGTGAAAAGTAAATTATGAGCACACAAATACACTGAATCAAATTACAAGGTACCTTGTTCAAATGCGATGACACAACACTCAGCTGTCCTCTGTAGAATCGAAGCAAACATACGCCGTCGTTGCTATACGGCAACCAGCGAAGATTTCCTGTTCCCAATAAACCATAATGGAACTGGATTACAAGACTTCCCAAAACTTCGTCAAACTAAGTGAAGTTGATAGCGCCATACACTGAAGAAAACAAGGTCTTGGATGGGCTAAAGTTCTACATACGATGTTCAAATGGTGGTTGACCAGTTAGTCGTCCAGGAACACCACCGAGAGTACATGCAAATATTCAGCAATCAAATCCTCACAAACGAGAACGTGTTTCCACAAATTTCCAAAAATATCACCAAACTGCTAATGGAAACATAAGTTAAACGTTGCTGAAACCGGTGATCATCGAGAGAACCAGTGATGAACTTGTCTTAAATCCTCACATGAGTATGGTTTCTGTTAAAAAACTAATAACGGAACCAACGAACAAAGTGTATCCAACTAAATCCCAAACATGGATGGCCCAAAATTGCCATTATAAATTCAGATAACACTTATAGACATCAATCATCACATTTCTCCATAACCTCTCTTCCCAGGTACTACCCAAATGCAACCTTTCACGAGGACGGTCGACGGCCAACTCTCCTTCCGACAACTGACATCTCAAAAATCCTCCCAACCTATCCAAATCTACTAACATCGTCTTAAATTCCCTACAATTCCTACATACAACGTTCTTCTTCTACGACATTCCACAACATCTATACTCGAAATGTCCCGTGTTCGACTCTACTTTTCTACATCTTCTTATCATAAATGTCATTAACCTGTTTAGAATGTGTGATTCCACCCTTAGCAAAATCGCCTCGAACGTCAAGAAAATCTAACCAACAATCATAACCTATAATAACTCAAAATCAAAACAAATCAATACCAAATAAAAAGCAAGAATATTTCTAATACGAAAAACCCAATAAGCCTATCGCAATAACAAAAATGCTAGAGAATAATAAAAAAGGTACGTGTTTACGTTTGAAGATGATTTTATCCTATCCGTTGGCGTTAATATTCGAAGTCAATACTCGTGTTTTAGTTAGAAGAAAACAGTTATTGTAGATATTTAGGCTATTTAAAATACGTTTTGCGTAATTAGAACCTCAGATATTTCGTCGTTTACTTGTTCTTTTACGGGTTTATGGAATACACTGCTAGTTACACTCTGCGGCAAAAATGTAACGTAACACATGTATTTAGTATTTTGTGAAACTTCATAAAGGCTTTATATGCCGAAACACGTATAGTTTTGCTAAAATGTAGTCTAACCCTCGAAGTGTAGTTTTCGTTTTTGTGTTTTCTCATCATAGATTTACATCAAGTATCAGCCACAACAATTGAGTATAGTTAGCATGTAGCCTAAGTTAAGGTGTTGATCTGGCATCTAATGTCGAATGTGATAGTGAAGTAAGTTCGTCACTAAAATTTCAAGTTGGGTGTGGATATGTCAAATGAGTATGGAATAACATATATTTAAATTTCAATAATCACATACTCGCTCGCCCTCTTACGCAATGAGTGAAGCCATAGTCAGTTGTAATCATACTATTTTTAATACCGTTACCAATAGTTTAAAAAAGTAGCCAATATTCAAATATACATTTTGCATACATATTAATATAAGTATTTTAAATTTACAAAGTTTGATGTGATTGATTATAATATTCTGGTAGCCTTAAAGCAAACAATTAAACATTTAAAGGGTGAACATTCCTTTGTGAAAGACGAAAACATTTACACTGCTAACGTATTGTACAATAACTAATGAGAAAATAATTTAACCGAAATATTATTTTTGGTTTATAAATTTGATTTTACAAGGCACTCCTTATGAAATAAATGTTACAATAATTAGATTTTATACTTTGAATATCTTTATTTTTTGTTTATAATTAGAATGTAATCAGATTTTAAAAATGATAATAGAAGACAAGTTTATGAAGAGTTTTTATTAGGTTTAACCATCATAGTCAGATATGAGGATAAAGAATTTGAAAGGAAAACATAGCAAAATATTCATGAGATGTATTATCATACAAACTTACACATTTATATTTGTGTAGGTCCGGGCATTTTTAAAAATCAGAAAACGACACTAAAATAACTTGTTAGATTTTTTAAAAAAGTAAAATTAGAACACATTAAGTGGAACCACACACCCAGTAAAGATTGATGAGTCTTTTTAAATGATACTTGTGAATTTATACAATTACATAATTAATATAAATTTATACAATTGAAATTGTTCGTTAAGTGAGAGTGGGTTTCAAAAAGTAATCTTCTCAGGAAAAATTTAGTTATATAGCAAACTACTTGAAATTACGAGCAGTCGTACAAGTTATCTATTAGAAATTCGAGGTATATAATTATGTACAAATCAGACATTCAGTATCTGCTAGTCAACAGATTCTTTTTCTGTTTGTTATAAGAAAGAATAATACTAGATGTACCCGCCGAAAGATAAGTAAATTTAATCTATTTCGTCATTGTTTGCCCAAAATGTGTAAATAATGTACTACAGGCAACTCGGTCGGTCCAAATTCGGAAAATCAGAATATATTGTGATAGGCAGCCAAAAACCTATGTTCTCTAGTAAAACATTTCAAGTCGATCATTTGCAAAATCAGAAATGTAGATATTTAATGAATTCTTTGAAGTCCCGTATTTCGGAAAAATCACAAAGTGCAAAGAAACAAACAGAACATATGGACAAAATTGCCAAAAAAAATCTAGCCTTTAAAATACTCGAACGCAAGGCAAAAATAAATACAGGTAGGTCCAGAAAAAGATCGGTACCGTTCAGGCATTATGTTGAATACCTGCAATTAAGAGTAAATACTATTTGTAATTAGAGTTAAATCTTTATGATCCAAGTTAATATTAGAAAATCGTTAGTGCAAGTGAATTTGTCTACCGTAGAGGAAGTTTGCTGAAGTTGAAATCACATTTTTTACCTGCCATATCATATATGTACTTTTAGATGCTTTTGGTGGACAAAACTATAATCTGAATCATGACGGACCAAGTGAATATAATTTTAATTTCTCTCAATTGGGGAGTTCAAGATAAAATTTACTAGAATGCAAATACATAATAATTAAAGATACTGGTTCTTTGTAATTATTTCATAATATTCGTTGACACTACATTTGTTAGGGTTCCGTATATACAATATACGGATACCCTTATAATATCACTCAGGATATCTGCCTCTGTCACATCACAGCAATTTTCTCCTAAACTACTGGACGGAATAGGTTGAAATTTGGTATCGATGTATATGAATCAAAAATATCTAAAAAAAAAAAATGATTTTAGGGGTACTTCTGGGGGGAAAACTAAAAAAATCGAACGTTCCCCCGATGATCTCCGAAACTACTGAGCCTAAAATTTTGAAAAAAATAGGAAATATAGAAGTTGCCCGAACTTTACAGGAAAAATAAGGAGAAACCATTAATATTAATTTGGAAAGCAAATTGTAGAATTAAATAAAAATTTAAAAATATATTTTTTTCAAACGCATCATGTAATATATCAAATGAAAGGTCTCATTCTGAGGAACACAAATATATTTTCATATTAAAAAAAATATTTAAAAAGATATTAACGAAAATATACCAAAATTTACCCATTCCCCCATCTTATCTCCGAAACTATAAAACGCAAAGTTTTGAAAAAAAATTAGAGGTATAGGTTCTCACCTGAAGTTTACTGGAACAATAAGGAGATCCCTTTACTTTTAAATTTGGGGGGCAAATTACAGAATTAAATGGAAAATATAAAATTCAAATTGTTTCTAACCCATCATGTTATATATCCAATGAAAGGGCTCATTACGACGAAGACAAATATATTTTTTTCATATTTAAAAAAAATAATTAAAAGATATTAACAAAAATATAAAAAAATTACCCATTCCTTCTCCTTTTATCTCCGAAACCATATTGGATTTTGAAAAAAATTGGAAAATGAACTTTACTGGAAAAATAAGGAGAAACCCCTAATATTTATTTTGGGGAGCAACTTATAACATTAAATGGAAAATATGAAATTAAAATTGTTTCTAACCCATCATGTTATGCATCAAATGAAAGGGCTCATTATGACGAAAAAAATATTTTTTTCATATTTTTAAAATAAATAATTAAAAGATATTAACAAAAAATAAAAAAAAAATTTGCCCATCCCCCCTATCTCCAAAACCATAAGCTGGAAAATTTTGAAAAAAAATGGAGATATAGCCCCTCTCCTGAACTCTACTGGAAAAACAAGGAAAAACCCCTAATATTTATTTTGGGGGGCAAATTATAAAATTATATGGAAAATATGAAATTAAAATTGTTTCTAACCCATCATGTTATACATCAAATGAAAGGGCTCATTATGACGAAAACAAATATATTTTTTTCATATTTTTAAAATAAATTAATTAAAAGATATTAACAAAAATATAAAAAAAATTTTGCCCAACGTAGCCCTATCTCCGAAACCAAAAGCTGGAAAATTTAGAAAAAATGGCGATATAGCCCCTCTCCTGAACTCTACTGGAAAAATAAGGAAAAACCCCTAATATTCATTTTGGGGGGTAAATTATAGAATTAAATGGAAAATATAAAATTAAAATGGTTTTTAACCCATCATGTTATATATCAACTGAAAGGGCTCATGATGAAGAAAACAAATATATTTTTTTTCATATTTTTAAAATAAATTAGTTAAAAGAAATTAACAAAAATATAAAAAAAATTTACCCATCCCCCCCCTTATCTCCGAAACCATAAGCTGAAAAATTTTGAAAAAAATGGATGTATACCCCCTCACCTGAACTTTACTGGAAAAATAAGGAGAACCCCCTAATATTCATTTTGGGGGGCAAATTATAGCATTAAATGGAAAATAAAAATTATAATTGTTTCTAACGGGTCATGTAATATATCAAAATAATTAACCACTCCCCCCGTTATTCCCCAAACTATAAGACCTACATTGTTTTGTTTATTGGAAAAATATGAAAAAATTTCTAACTCTATAATTTGGCCCCCAAATAATAGAATTAAACGGAAAATAAATTATTAGAAAACCCCCATAGTAATTTTAGGGACAAATTATACAATTAAATGGAAAATAAAGATTCAATTTTCAAACGCATAATGTAATATATCAGATAAAAGGGTCATTATGTGAATTACAAATATATCATATTTTTAAATCATTCGTTTAAAAGATTTTAACAAAAATATTAAACATCGACTTAATTCCCACTTTAGAAACTACACTATTTAAATTTTGAAAACTATATTTTATTTGTATTTTTAATAGTTTGAATTACAGATTTAATAATTTATAATTTAAAACTTGACCTATTTTGCCCTTTATCTTCCCATCTACAGAACCTCAAAACTCAGACAGTAGATTATAAAAGACTTCTCTGAAAGTTTATTAGTAAAATAAAACTCTAATGTTAATTTTTGGGCGCCAAATTAGAAAATTAAATACATATGTATTCTGATCAAGCGAATCCTGAAGCAGATAAAATAAAAAGTCTATGTGTGGAAAATCAAAGTGTATATTTTTATAAATTTAAAACACTTCCGTTAAAAGATATTATGGCAAATATAAGAAAATGCACTCATTCCCTGCTTGTCTGACACTGGTATATTAGAATCTTGAAAGTGGTACGGAACCCTATCTATGCGAGTCCAACTCGCACTTGACCAAATTATTATTTTTATTTAAACGTTGCCGATTTTAACGGGAAAATAATGCTCAGGTTCAACAAGTTATTCTATTCAATCGTAAAATGAATGAAGACAGCGGACATCCTGAAAATATAAAAGATAAATCGCAATTACTTAATTCAAATCTGGAGGCTGCTTCTCTGCTTAAAGTTGACAAAGATTTTTTGTTCCTTAGAAACTTATCTAATGCGCTATTATATCAGAATTCATGAAAATGGCATGTACCGTGAGTCTTTCTTCGTTCCTGTAGTCGTCCATAACCATATGACACTTTATAAATAGAGATCTTGCCAAGGACGACCAGATAACCTTGCTTGCAATAAGGAGAACTATAATTTACAAAACACGATAAAGATACAAAAATAAAATATCGTTTCATCGTTTAGATTTCTCAGTTCTTCCGTGGAAGATCTGGTGAGCATACTTAAAGCCCCATCAATTTTTAAATCTTCGGAAAGCACTTTCGAGCTTAGATTCAGGCCATATACTTAATTAGTTAATATACTTCTACTGCCCATAAGTGGAAGGGTCGCCGACTCAGAGAGACAGCAAATTATATCATTTTACTGTACTTGACCCAATGTGCGCAAGCGTTGCGACTCTGTTGAGGGTATTTAAATGTGATAGGAAACCACTAACCACAGATCAAACAGAAACAAAACATAACCCCAACGAAAGAAGCATTTTTAAACGTGCGCATAAGATACGAAGTACAGTAAAACGATATAAACATATATATGATTGCACCGTGTTTTTTGCACCTTTCTCTAAACTCTGCTAAGAGTATATTAGTATTAATTATATGGTTCAGGCAAACCCATCTAACCTAACCTAAGTTTTTTAAAACGACAAAATATAGTAGGTTTATGTACAGTTAAGTGCAAAGATTTTGAGGATCAATACTTCGGCTCAAAACAAATCCAAAAACTCTATAACATTTACAGAAATATACTGCAGTTTTACAAAAAAATAATAATAAAAAAGTTAGAAATTAGGTAGCCTTTATCACAGTGATAATAGACTATTTCCGGTTTCAAAATGCTTGTAAAGCTAAGTATGTAATTGCTCAATAGCTTATATACCTTTAATAACTGTACTAACTAAACACTAATAAATGTTTTCATTTGCTGTACAGATGTCCGAACAGAACCTGGTATATAAACACACATAGCTTAGTATTTAAACACTAAATAATATGAAAATTTATTTAAGCAAAAGTGATTTGCGTGATATTCGATGTAGATATCGTGATTTGATTTACAATTTAAAAAATAAATTGCAAAAACAAATAAAATCGGTTGTGCATTGTCAGTTCGAATGCTAGAGTTTTCGTTTGTGACAATATTGGCAGGTTACAGAATTAGGAAAAGACCTGAAATGTAATTATTTTGTAGAGAAAGCAGAAGTAAAAGCAAGAATGTCGAATTTTTAATATATACTATGAAAAATTTGTTTGTTCTCCTGAATATCTATCTATCATCATGACATACCCTGGAAATACATAGGTATTTATTTGTCTAACATAAATAGTATTAATTTAATGTAAATAAAGATTTTTTTGAATAATTTAACAGATAAAAGAAGTACATATAAGAAATGTTTTGTTTAATATACTTTGTATCGAATTATTTCTATATCATATGTAAACAACTTTGTATCCTCTCTTCTTCAACTTGATGTACAAAATAAATCGCTAAATATAAATATACATTTCAATACATAGTTGTTAAAAGCGTACATTTTTGAAAATAGTATTTCATAAACTTTGATTTCCCTAAATAAATCTAAAAGCACTCCAAACAAATTAATTATTCAATTCCCAATAAATCACAAGTGTTCACGTTTTTGTGGTGATTTCTTTATTATTCACACTAAAAGTGAATCTGATTTTACCGCGACGTTGCCGAATTGATAATAATTTACTCAATATGTATTTGGAATTCCTCGCTTATTAAGACCTATAGACCATATTGTTATAAGAGTTTTTCGTTTTATTTGGTGTGTACTATCTTCACCTAAAATATATGTACTTAAACTATTTACACCCTGTATATTTACGATTTACACTAAACTGAATGCTTATTAACCGATTTCCAAAAAGGAGGAGGTTATCAATTCGTATGCATTTCTTTTATGTATGTCCAGCGATTATTCAAAAACGGCTTGGGCAATTTTGATGATTTAAACTGCATTATATTAAGGAGGATTACAGAAAGGTCCCATTTAATTATCTATAACATGAGATTTACGGTTTTCTAGAAAACCAAAAAAAAAGTAAATAAGGGACTAGATTTCAGCGTTTTAATTTTTTTCTCTAAAACTGCTCCGCAATTTGAATATTAAAGATTGTATTATAGAAATATATGTTCCAGCTTAATTCCGTACATTTTTCTGTAACGTAAAACATACCAACTTTCTAAAAATCGGAAAAATATATGCACAAAAACTGTAAACATTATGGTAAATGTCAAATTTTCATAATAAATATCTAGTTTAAATGACAAGATATGCCATGAAAGTTTGTCGTACAGGATGTTTGTAATGATTTTCATTTTGATTCTTTTGAATACAGTTTATGTTTGAAACAAAGTTAAGTTACAGTAGCGTGAAATTGCAGAAAATATTCCATTAGCTTATTAAAACGAAAATTTGTTATTCGGGCGATCTCTTCTATGTGGAATAAGGTTGAAGGTGTGTGCGTGCATGTAATATTAGGTGGTACATAAGCAGTTGTATACATAGGATGTTTAAAATATAATTTGGAATTGAATTAGTTATACAGGGTGGTTCTAAAAATATTGTATTGTATAGTTATACGTAATGGATACTTACGATATAGAACGGAGAATAATTACAGTTATACAAAAGGCTGTAATAATTGTCAGAAGCAGTTGAGTAAATAGGATGGTTGAAATATAAGGTGGAGTATAATTAGCTATATAGTTTGGAACATAAGTAGTTGCTTATACAAGGTGTTTGAAGTAAAGGTGCTGTAAAATTATTGTTATTGAGGGTGTATCAAAATTTTGTTATATAAGCATAAACAGTTAGGATATTTGAATTTTAGGATGTAGGACGGGGTATAATTAAAGACATGGGTTCAAAAAATTTTAGAAGCAGTTACACATAACGGGTGATTGAAATAAATTGTAGAGTAAATTTATAGACATAAAATGTGGTTTCTAAAAGGTGAATTTTGTTATATAGGGTAGACCATGAGCAGTTACATAAATGGAATACTAGACATATGGGGCGAAGTAAAATTATTGGTATACAGAAATAATTTGAACAATAGAAAAATAGAAAGTGGTTTTAAAGATATCAGGGCCGTTGTAATATTGTGTTGAGTTGAATTATAGTTGTACAGGGTGATTCAGAAAATGATAGACCAATAAGTTATATAAGAACTGACCAGTACACAGAAGCATATAGAGTGTGGATGCAATATAGAGTGAATTAGTTACATTTATAGAATGTGGTCCAAATAATAAAACAAAAAAAAAGATAAAATATATTTGGAAAATATAGACAAAGAATTAAAATAGAGAGAAATAAAGAGAGAGGGAGAAAAAGAGAGAGAGATAAGAACACGATAAAATTTTCAATTGAATTGTACCTTAATTAAATCAGAAAAAAAGATAAGTCTGAAAATAGTGATCGATTATCCACGGTTTCTAAACTGTTTTTATTTTAAGTCAGCTGAAGGAGGTTCTTTTTAAATATAAATTATTTATATTTATCATTTTTGAGTCATGTAGTCTATTTACCTCAATTATTGTGCCACAATAAAACAACTCACATAACAATAAGTGAGTGTGTACTAAAGTTTGTGTTTGTTAGTATATGTTTTAAATAACGCTACCAGTATAATAACTGAATTATTTTATATTTTGTTTCCACAACATTTCTCTCAAAGTTTCTAATTGAAAAAAAATATATATTGTACAGTGAAAACCATTTTAATCCTATAATCTAAGGGAACCGTTTGTGGAATCGTTTTTGCATTTAGAACGACTCATTTTAAAAGTTCCGGAAATATATTTCGAGGCGGGACGTAATGAGTTCAATTTCGAGAAGATGAATCTCGAAGGTCGAATAGACTATACGGAAAATTGATTTATGGACAAGGAATTGACGAGAAGCTCTTTCAATACATATTAAGTGCACGGAGTCATTCTGTTTGTAGCGAAACAGTATTTTGGTAGTTGAACGAATTGAATTGCATGCGGGATGACGGAGAGATTTACTTTAAAAATTACTTAGACCTAGAGATATATATCGATACTTTTTTAGTAGGAATCATAAAATTTAAGAATAAAAATTGAGAATAAATATAAATGTAAAAACACAGTTTTGCACCCTAACACCACACATTTCAACAACTCTAAGTTATCATCTTCAGGAGTAAACTCAAACTGGTTAGTTCAAACACCTTGTATAAGCAAGTACTTATATGCGCTGCCAAACTATATAATTTTTTTCAAAACCGCCCTGTATAACTCTAATTCTACTACAACTTATATTTCAAACCATCCTGTATATCCTATGTATACAATTGCTTACCTACTACCTAATATCACATGCACGCATGCACATACCTACAACCGTATACCATATAGAAGACTTCGCGGACATATCTAACAAATTTTCGTTTCGATAAACTAAAGGAATATTTTCTGTCATTTCACGCGAATATAACTTCGTCTCTAACAGAAACTGACTTTCAAATGCATCAAATTGAAAACCATTAAAAACACCCTGTACGATATACTTTCATGGCATATCATGACATTTAAACTAGATATATCATCATCATCATCATCATATGCAGCTATATTCAACCAATTTTTCATGGTGTAGCCTCCCTGAAGAACTGAAAGATTGCAGAGGAAGTTGAAGAGCTGTGGAAATGGAGAATTAAGGTCTTGAGAACAGAGGAAGAAGAAGAAGAGCTTAAGATCTGTGAGAAGGACTGAAGGACTGTAATTGAAGAGAATTGAAGGTAGGTGGGCAAATGGTCGGTTTTACTAACTGAAATGAAGAAGAAGAAGAATAAGTGTAGGACTGAAGAATTGAAGAACTGGCTCGAAGGATTGAGAAGACGAACATAATTTTGGCAGTTTTTATCGGAAACTCAAGGCTAGAGGTTGAGGAATTGGCCTTTGTATAACTAGACTCGTAACGGAATGTATTAATGAAGCGAAAGCTGAAGAGCTAATCGGAGACACTTAAGGTCTTGAGGGAACAGATAAAGAGCTTAAGGTCTTTTTGTAAGAAGAATTGTCTCGAAGGATTGAGAAGACGAAGATATTCTTAGAATTTCACAGGGGATATGAGGCAAACCTTACCACGCTGCCTCAGTGCGGGTTGGTAAGGGGCAAATGTCTATTTCCCTGATTTTTGCCATTTACGTCAGAGACGACTGTACCCCCCGGAATTTTGTCACAATTTTTTTATTAATGAAAAAAACCTTGACTTGGCTGGGATTTGATCCCGGGTCCGGTCTGCTATATCAAGCTCCAATTTAGTACAATTGTGTGAGCTGACGGACTTTCCAACTAGGCCACCGGGGGCCAAACTAGATAAATATATATATATATATATATATATATATATATATATATATATATATATACATGATAAAAATTTGACATTTACCATGATGTTTACAGATTTTCAGAAAAATGGTATGTTTTGCGTTATACAAAAATGTACGGAATCAAGCTGGAACATATCTTTGTATAACACAATTTATAATATTCAAATTGCGTGAGCACTTTTAGAGAAAACAGTGAAGATTGATTAAAAATCGCTGAAATCTAGTCCCTTATTTACTTATTTACTTTTTTTTCTGATTTTCTAGAAAAACGTAAATCTCATGTTACAGACAATTATATCGTTGCTGAGTATATTCAGGTATGCGGTCAAGCTAGAAAAAGTCCTGAGCCTTTTGAGGTTCATTATTTAACCCATGACTTTTTAAATCATTTGATGTAGTTAGGTTTCAAAAGTCAATTCGCCCTAGAAGAGTGAAGGGAGATTTTAAGGTAAATATTTTCTTTAAAATTTCTATGGTCAATAAATTAATTTTTTTAGCTGATTTACGCGCCATTCAATATCGACCTAATGGTGAAACATTCTTCAAGTTGAAAATTCATGATGAATGGACTCTTATACCACAAAGACAAACCAAAAATGTATGACCGGTCAATATAAATGAGTTACCCAAACTATATTCTAGTCGGTGTAAAATTACTAAGAATAAGTCTGAACA
Organism: Octodonta nipae; assembly: GCA_034190945.1. Taxonomy (NCBI): domain Eukaryota; kingdom Metazoa; phylum Arthropoda; class Insecta; order Coleoptera; family Chrysomelidae; genus Octodonta; species Octodonta nipae. Next base: position 98,031,670 of record CM067221.1, read on the forward strand.
TCTGCAGGAATTGAAAAGCGTTATATCTGATGATTACCATCACTATTATGATAACCTACCTCATGAATAACTCATTCATACTTGTTTAATTTTAAATCTGAAATAAAAGAATATTCAAATGCTTATTTAATTATTGACAAGTTATAAATAATAACCGTCTAACTCCGCAATAATAAATAATTTCGAAAATGCAAAACATATATCTCCTAAAATTGGTAATAAAAAATTACTAAAAGGATAAATATATGATTTACGGCTTTTTACTTTTGCCAAAGCATAAATTTTATAACATAAGCCTTTTTATAGAATTGAAATCTAAATTTTATAGGAGTTAATCAGTTTTTTGCGTCTCCTCTAAAATTTCCAATTATGGAGTTGACAGGATTGTAGTTTAAGCCAACGATACGGGACCTTTCTGTAATGTTCCTTAATATCATCTAGTTTAAATCATCAAAATTGCCAAGCCGTTTTTAAATAATCGCAGGACATACATAAAAAAAAGTTGCATACGAATTGATAACCTCCTCCTATTTGGAAGTCGGTTAAAAAATAGTTTTATTTTGCAAGTGTTTTAAATATCGTGTACCACTATTGCTATCTCCTAAAGGGTTGGTTAAATTAAAGAAAAGTTACCGTTATTCTCACGATCTTTTTGCTGTGTTTACTAGTTTCTGAAATTTAGGGTAATTTGTAAAAACTCCATAAACTAATTTTATTGCATATTTCAAAAACTATTGGGTTTCGAATCAGAGTTTAAATTTGAAAAATAACTGGTATTCTGGTATACAAAATGATGTGTAAAATTCAATTTTTAACGTTCGTGTTCTGGCTATCACAACTGACTTAAATTTTTAGGGTTCCATATATACAATATACCCTTATAATATCACTCCGAATTTCTTCCTCTTTCACATCACAGCAATATTCTCCTAAACTACTGGACGGAAAAGTTGAAATTTGGTATCAGTGTATAGTTTGGTGATAAGGAATACAAATCGTAAATGAAGAAATTTTGATTTTAGGAGTACTTTACCGTCCCCCACCCTTTATCTCGGAAACGGTAAGAAATAAATAATGAGCAAAATTAGAGATATAGGGCCTGACCTGAATTTTACCGGAAAATTAAGAAGAAACCTCTACAATTAATTTTGGGGGGCAAATTACAGAATTAAATGAAAAATATTAAATTAAAATTGTTTCTAACGCATCACGTAATGTATAAAAGGGCTCATTATAACAAATACAAACATATTTTTTTCATATTTTCAAAATGCATATGTTAAAATATATTAACAATAATATTTAAAAAAATACTCTTATCCCCTATCTTCCCCAAACTGTAAGACCTAAAATTTTTTGTTTACAAGAAAAATACGAAGAAATCCCTAATATTAATTTTGGGGGCCAAATTATTGAATTAAACGGAAAATAAAAAAATATATTTAATGCATCATGCAATATATCAAATGAAAGGACTCATTATGAGGAATACAAATATATATTTTTCATATTTTTAAAATTAAACGTTTACAAGATGTTAAGGACAAATTATAAAAAAATTCTCATTTGCAGCTTTATTTCCGAAACCACGCTACCTAAAATTTGGAAAATAATTAGGGGTACTGAGGCTTACATGAAAATTATAAGAAAAATTAGTAGAAAACCCTTGCAATAATTTTGGCCACAAATTATGGAATTAAATGGAAAATAAAAAATAAATTGTCAAACGCATCATGTAATATATCAAATAAAATGCTCATTATGTAAATTACAAATATATCATATTTTTTAATTTTTGGTTTAAAATATTTCAACAAAAATATTAAATATCGAGTTAATTTTCACTTTAGAAACTAAACTATATACAATTTTGAAAGATATATTTTATTTGTATTTTCAAATAATTTGTGTAAAAGATTTAATACTGTATTATTTAAAACTTGACCTATTTTCCTCTTTATCTTCCAATCTTCAGAGTCTAAAATTCAGACAGACAATTCGGTTTCTGTTTGATGACCTTTTCCTGTAATTAATATTTCTATATTATTGCAAAATAATTGATATAAATGCATTGTAAGCTGATACAAGCAGTTTCTTAAAAATTTAATAGGCTCTGAAAATAGTTGAAAAACCCCAGCAACTGTATCCAATTTATTTTTATATTAGTTTACTGCAAATGGAATTCTCACATAATCAATTATGGCGATACAAGTGTTTCAAAGAAGAACGCACAATCCAAAAATATTTTCAACGTTTAAAAAAGAATGCTAGGGAAATGATCTTTTACTAATCCTAAATAAATTCTATTACACTTGAAGATAGAAAAGAAGGAAACAACATATTTTAAATTTTCTCCTTTAATTATAATCTATAGAAATTCTTAATAAGTAGCCGGTAATTTTTGTGGGAGATGTACAGTATTATAACGGGGTGAGGGGACGATGGGACGATGGCATAGTAGGCTTATTTAGAATACTTATTAATGCAAAAAGGTTTTTACCATATTTTTATCAATTTAAAATTTGTTAACATATGTATTTAAATTTATCGCCAGGATTTACTGCCAAAGTAATGGTCAAGGTCACGAAATCTTGACCCCAAAATCGCAAAGGTTCCGAGAAGAGATTCACTTCTGGGTATTCACAACGGTTACATTCAAACAATTTTAATTATTTATGTTTTTTATAAATGATTTTTTCCCTAGGCTGGATCAAACCCAGCTCAGATAAATATTAGGGATGCAAAAATTCTGCAAGCTGGACACTTGATAAAATGTGGTAACAATAATGATAATCCAAGCAGTGACGTTGTGCCTTTTGCTGCATTATGTTGCTCGTGCAAGACTGGTAAGGGCACACAATGTAAGCAAATGGTGGTTGCTGTAATATAATTGTTATAGATGAAACATTGCCAACTTACCTAATACGATAAAATGTAATGATCACACTCTCATATGGGGATTTGTATTTTTTAATCTTAAAGCACATTACTAGGGTTTAAATCTCCTTGTTAGTTCTGTTTTTCATTTTTTTTTTCAATGTAAACAAAATTGCTACTAGGCGTGAAAACTAATTTTTAAATTTTCATGGGATTTACTGCTACAACCATTCACCGCACAATAAACTCTGGTCTTATTTATTGTACGATGCGTTAATTTAATGAGTTCTATTTGTCATTATTTTTTTTATTTATTTTTAAATTAAATTTTAATGGATTAGTCAATATACTTGTGCACACTTAAACGAGTACTTGGCCAAAGTAGTCCGTTGTCCATAGCGGTTAATTAAGATGGAAAAAAGATAGTGCACCGTAAGCCTAAATCTTGAAACCAGCAGTCGTACTGTTTAACTAGTGTATATGAAACAATTTATAGATAGATGGTAGGTAGACTGGATTACAAAATTAAAAAAAAATTTACAGCTTAAGGTGGTAATATATTGTTGAATTAAATATATACTACTACTTCTCGTATTTTCTGAAAATTTAGATTGTCGTTCTACTGATAAGTTATTCACTCTCATATATACCTCCCCATTTTTAGTATCTTTCATGCATTATCAGCAACAATTTTATAATTTATTTTAACTTCAAGCAGTTAGGCAACAATAGCATAAATGTATTAAATTAAGTATTATCTTTGTGTAGAAATATCATGTATCTCAACTTGTTTGACAATATATTGATAGTCAGCCTAATCTATTATTTTCATAAATAATTTCACGTCTTTCAATGATTTATCATGGTATATTGCTACAGTTTAATCATCAAATGAAAATATTGTAGCACGGTTAACTTTAATACATAACCCTACGCTACAAATTCAAAAAGCCCAATGACTGCATGCCAAAAATTTGTGCAAAGAATAATTTTTATGCGATCTGTGGCACAAATCACCGTCTAAAAGATGGGTGTGCATATCAGGGAACATAAATATAACCATAATATAACCAAAGAGGTTAATACTGTAGAGCACATGAGTAGCGAAATTCATCAATAGAAAGAGAGAGAGGGAGAGAATAAGCGTGTCGTTTCTGATTGGTCAGTGTCAGTGGTGACGCTATTATTGGTAGGGTAGAGACATAGCGAGCGCTCCCTGATATTTTCTTTCTCTTTCTATTGTTATTACAGTAACGCCCATACCTAATTCACTCTACGTATTAAGCTCTTTGAATATAACCGGTATAATACCTCTGTGAATATAACAGTATTAATTTTAAACTTAGATCATTTACCATCTAGATATAGCCTGTCAAGCATAAAATCATGGCAAGGCTAGAAAGTAAGAAACAGTAAGAGGCTATTTCACTTAGTGGGTGGATGGTCGGTGGACGCAGCCAATGAACAACATGCTTTATTGGAAGCAGCTCCCAAGCGAGTGAAATAGCCTCTTGCCCTCTCTATTGCCCTCTCTCCTTAGTCTTACCACGACATTTGTGCACTGCAGGCTACCTCTAGAAAGTAAATGCTCTAAGATTTGAAATAGCACGGAGTAAACATACGGAAAAATATCCTTTTTGATCTTATATCATGTACCTTCTAGATATAGCCTGTCATGCATAAAATTGTGGCAATGCTAAATAGAGAGGGCAATAGAGGCAGTAAAAGGCTATTTTACTTAGTTGGCGGAAGCAGCCAATGCGCAACATGTTCATCGTATTTCATTGGAAGCAGCTTATAACCAAGAGAAATAGCCTCTTATCCTCTCTATTGTTCTCTCTCTCTTTAGTCTTACCACGACATTTGTGTATGACAGGCTATATCTAGAAGGTACATGATCTGAGCTTTTGATAGGTTTTCGATACTTGGTTTTTATATCGATATATCGAATATAATTATATCGTCTTTTCTGACATCCCTAGTCGTACATGAGGTTTGTTCCATAGAAAGACAAATCTGTTGGGCCGTACGTAAAGTTCCAAAATACCGATTAAACTTCATTTATGTCCGTATGCATTCGAATGACGTCATCAATCAGTTTCAAGAATCGGGGAACAGAACTCAGCCCCATTACACCTATGCTACCTCACACACGTTATTAACTCATTTATGTATTTGACGCATAGAACGGCCGGTTCTTCGTATACAAACTGTATCATTTAAATTGCCGTATCAATGTCAATTTGTCTCTGCCGTAATAAATCTTATGAATCTTATCTGATAATAAAATGTTAAATGTGTAAAAGGGTTTTCAGACATACGTATAATTGACTTTTAACGATGTAAAGTTAATTAATTCTAATAAATGGCTTAAACGGTCGTTTGTTTGAGATAAATTGAATACAAAGGGATTGGAAATGATTACACACATTTTTAAGAAGCTTATGTTTGAGTTCAGAATAACTTTCAGTAAATAGATAAACTGGTAAAAATAATTCTTAATAATAATTAGATATGGAAAACTAATTAGATAGGGGAAGTTGGAATTGAATACATAAGTTAATTGAATTTAATTAAAGTTAATAGCACAAATATAGTTTCGACACAATTAGTGTTCTTATCAAACGAAAGAATAGTAGCGAACGCATACAAAATGAAAATTAAATTAAATCAAATTATATAATTACTGAGAATTCCTTAAATGCATACTTTATGTAAAAGCTTCGATGAAAATTAAATTAAATCAAATTAGTTCGTTGTGTATAATTACTAAGTTTCTACCTTAATAAAATTAATTTGTTTGGCTTCCTTAAATGCTGTAAAGTCAGAAAGTGGCTGTCCATATGTAAATATGTAAATTTTATGTAATTTACATTTATACAGTAAATTTATTGCAAATAATTAATAGCTTACACAAAAAAAAAACATTTAAGGAATAGAGAGGAGGTTAACGTCTCCTTTCAAAAATGTATTGGAAAAGATTCATAAAAGGATAGGAAGAAGTATAATATCTGTAAACAGTGTGGAACAGCCAAATGAAATAAATTGGACAACGAATAAAGGAGGGCGTTTTGGGAAAACCTCTTATACACGTCGATGTGTGTTTTTAAATGAGCATTTTTTCAACACAAAAAAAATTATATAGGGTGTGTTATGTCACAGTGGCCAATACCAACTTTCTTTTTAAACCAAGCCCCTTTATTAATTTTTTGGATTCTCCCAAACTCTAGACATAATTATTATTACTATTTCACAAATTCGCTACATTACACTCAATATTTAATTCACATTTAGCTCTTCATATTGAGATAGCAAGCAAAAACCAGACCGGCGTTCCTTTTTACTTATTTGAAAAAAAACAGTTTTGTTTATTTTCCTCAAAACTCATAGCCTTAGCATCTTGTTGTCTGCCTGCATGACAGTGGTGATCAGTGTCAGTGGTATTGTCGTTTAAATTTTGTTAACTCTACGTAATAATATCAGAAAAATGGTTCATTTAACAGAAATGCACAAAATAACTATTCTACAAATGATTGGTTATGGAGATAACACACCGCCTGTATCCCAAGGAACAATTAGCAAAATCGAAAATCAGTTTCGTGAGCTTGGTCATGTAAGACAGATAAAATAAGTAGCTACCAATGCTGTAAATGATAATATGAAATTGGATATTATGCTTGAGGTTCAAGAAAACCTACCTAATTCTTGTCGAAAAGCAGCCCAACTGTTCCACGTTCGCCACAAATCAATTTTTCGAATATTAAAGGAAAGTAAAATGCATTCCTATAATATAATCCCGATTCAGCAACTCATGGAAGACGATTTCGGTAGGAGAACGTATTTCTGTGAGCAAATGATGATAAGGTTAGATAATAATGTGATCCAATTAGAAGATATTGTGTTTTCTGATGAGAGTACATTTATACTTCACGGTCATGTTAATCGTCAAAATTGCCGCTATTGGTCTAATGAGAATCCTCACTGGATGATAGAGAAACATACGCAATATCCTGAAAAACTTAATGTTTGGGCAGAAATTTCGGAAATCATATCGTATATCCCTTTTTCATTGATGGCAACTTGAATGGAGATAAATATTTAAAACTGCTCCAAAATAATATCCTGCCAACTTATATCCTGATCCAGTATCCCACAAATTCTTGCCAATACAATATGGTTTCAGCACGATGAAGCACCGACCTATTACGACATCATCAATGTCCGGCAGTTCCTGAACCAAATTTTTCCAGATCAGTGGAGTGGGAGGCGCGGATCGATAGAATAGCCAGCAATCTCCTGATTTGACGCCATTGGACTACTTTTTGTGGGGATATGTCAAAGGTACTGTATACAGAACAAAACCCCTCAACTTAGAAGAGCACAAAGACGAATCACACTAGCGATTAGATCAGTGACGCCTGAGATGTTGAGTAACGTTTAAAGAGATTTCTATAACAGATTAGCATGTTGCCAAGACGTTCGCGGCGAGCATTTTGAACATTTCCTACACTGACATTAATGTTTTTTTTTTAATTATTAAGAAATAATCAGTATTACTTATTAGGTTTTTAGTGTAATGTAACGAATTTGTGAAATAAAATAATTTTCTTTTTTTATTGTTAATTTTTGTAATAAGTCTGAAAACACTTAATATTTCTGAAACAGTTGAAGATAGGTGTGGGACATTGTACGTGAATTATGTCTAGAATTTTCTGGAGAAAACAAAAAATAAATAATATACAGAGGCTTGGATTAAAAATAAGAAACTTGTTATTGGTCAATGTCACATAACACACCCTTTACTTTTTATAAAAAAATACAAATCGACGTGTTCAAGCGTTTTTCCCAAAACGCCCTCCTTTATTCGTTATCGAATTTATTCCATTTGACCGTTCCACACTGTATAAACAGGTAAAGGCAAAACAGTTCAGTACCAAAATTTTACTAACTTTTCGACATTTTTCAATCCATTGCAAGACAATATATTGTTTTTAGTAGAGAACCTTCATCAGTTGCGCTCCATTCAACTGAATTCTCGAATAATTATTTATGCATAAATTACCTATAACTAAATTTAATATTTTATCGCGAAATGAATTCCGACAATCCAGGAGTTTCAGAAAAATCTAGCTCACAATAGAGACTCCAAATCGGGAGTCGTACTGTGTGTAACGCTGTTTCTCTGTGATTCCTAGGATAGAACTCACAAAATTCGTGATTTTTCAATCCATTGAACGCCAGATAATATATTCTTTCTGGTCGAGAACCTTAATCAGTAATGTGTACATAAATAATTATTCGAGAATTCAATCAGGGGAGCGCAACTGATGAATGTTCTCGACTAGAAACAATACATTGTCTTCCGGTCAATGGATTGAAAAATCTCGAAAAGTTAGTATCGTAATTTCTTTGACAGGTTTTAGTAAACCTACGAATTTTTTCGAGTGACTTCTATCCTAGGAATCATAGGGAAACAGCGTTACACACAGTACGACTCCCGATGTGGAGTCTCTGTGAGCTAGATTTTCCTGAAACTCCTGTATATCGGAATTTATTTCGTGATTAAACATTAAATTCAGTTATATGTACTATATACATAAATAATTATCCGAGAATTCAATGAGTTGAGGGGAGCGCAACTGATGAAGCTCCTCGACTAGGAGCAATATATTGTCTTGCGTTCAATGGATTGAAAATTCTTGAAAACTTAGTATGGTAATTTCTTTGACAGGTTTTAGTAAACCTACGAATTTTCTCGTGTGATTTCTATCCTAGGAATCACATGGAAACGGCGTTACACACAGTATGACTCCCGATTTGGAGTCTATGTGAACTAGATTTTCCTGAAACTCCTGAATGTCGGAATTAATTTCGCGAAAAAATACCATTTTCTTAATAACTACAGACAATCTTTAGTGTAAATGCAAATATTTAGTTATAATATGGATTAGTTCATTAAGTAAAATAAAAAATAAATCTAAGCCACAAATTTTAATTGCCTAGTGCCCCGGAATAGACGAATCTGAGGGAATCATTGCGATCCGTGGTAGAACATTAAAATTTTGAAGCAAAATTATAGGTGAGCCAATCTTCAATAGTAAATTATTTCAGGCAAATCCAGTGAATTTAAAAACTCTACAGGATAGTTTACAACTTCATCAGAATCAACAACAGAGTCCATCGATTTGAAAGAAAATTCGTTGGTGTTTTTCTTTTGTAATTGATTGCGTCAACATCTAACTTTTTTGCGGCCAAAATAGCTCGCTAACGTAAAAAATTGTTTTATTTCTGCAGTTATTGTTCACTGATTCGTGCTTATTTTTAAATTTATGGTTTTCTAATTAATTTTAAGTTAGGTTACCCTAACACCACATTTTAAACTATACCACCCAACTTTTAATTAAAACTCTCAGTGATATTACAGATATTTAGTTGTTTCGTATTGCGTTTTTATTCTTTATATCTCCCAAAGTTATAAAAAGGTCTGTCTTTCTGCATAATCTCATTAATTTATTTTTGCCATTCAAGTAAGTGGCATGTAATTATCGCCAAAAACTTCCTCCGACAATCGGAAACATTCAGCTGGAAGTTTTTAATTTCTTAAGATTGATGATTGTTTCATTATTTGATAAGAACTAATTTTAATTGTATTAAAACAACCCCTGGGCGTTTTAATTGTTCGAAGAATTTGAAACTAGACTGTTTTTCTGTTATTAATCTTATGATGGTCACGGTAATCAGACAAAACAACTACCTCTCTACGAAAAGCAGAGAATGAAAACAACCAAACAAGATAATGAAACGCAATATGACTTCACATGGTGAAGCGGAAATATATACCAGCATAATAGTCCAGTCAATGAAGGCAAAAAACGGTAATATTGGGGAATTTGTCCAAGCAGCACTGATGTTCCTAAAAATCTGGATTTAACTTCTACTTACCCTCTACTTCAATGTTGACCATGTGCCGTGGTCGCTTTTTTACCGGGGGGGGGGGGGTGCTATCTGTTCTCGGGAGTGAAAATTATTATACGAAAAAAAGGTCGGGAATGAATAAACTAACACTAATTTTAAGCAACTTTTGTTAAATAGAGTTTTTTCTGAAAGTCAATTCTTTTTGAGTTAACTGCAAGTGAAAGTCTCGATTTTTCAACCAAAACAACGTGTTTTCATAATTTTTTTCGTAAATAACTTTAAAAACATGAACTTTAAGAAAGAAAATCATTTGAATCAAAAATGTTTGCTAATGGTTTCTGTAGAACCAACACAAACGAAGTTATAGCTTTTTGAAATTTTGTTCTTATTTGTTAAAAAAAATGAAAGGTTAATCGTAAAGTAAGAGAAGAACAATGCTTTTTTCGGGAAAAGCTTATAAAAAGTTTTTTAAAGTGCTTAAAAAATCCTCTAATTTAGTTTTTTACAAAAGTTTTTAGCATGAAAATTAAGCGAGTTAAATACCAAAAAAATGAGAGAGAGAGGTTAGTACATTTGCATGGGAAGTTACTCAATTTGAAGACGCGAGATGTAAGACCGACATCTAGGATTTTCAAGAGAATCAGTACGCAGAGGTTCCGAATCTGGAGCCGTTCCGTGAAATTGCTGTTCTCCCTTAACTCCTAGGACAGAATGTCACGATAAATTTTTCAGGTTACTTCACCTCTCAGAGATATTGAATACTCTCTTCGAGGTATCATTCCTTTGTACGCAAGACAATATATATTACATATAATGATTGTGATTTTTTTTAATAGAATTCCCTATATATTATTAACTAACCTGAAAGGCAATCAAAATTTCTTTCAAATGATATTCCTTTACCTAAATACTAAGGTTTCGGAAATAAAAGCAAGTTTGTGTAAGAAACAAACAACAAAAGCATATTATACAAAATTAAAAGATTATTTTAATAAATGTTCAAAATGACCACCGTCTACTTCCAAACATCTTAGATATCGGATACCAGTAGATTCATTTGTAGCCCTCCTTATATCACTGGCATCTAGCTCTTCAATGCAATTGTTCACTCGTTGTTTGATCGATACCGGTGTCCTAAATCCTTTTTTTCAATTTACCCCACAAGTAAAAATCAAGTGGCGTGAGATCAGGTGATCTGGCAGGCCAATCCCACGCTCCCAAACGTGTATACCAACAATCGCCGAATATTTCAAACAACTCTGAAGATACTGCCCCAGTGCAATGGATCGGTGATCTATCCAGTTGAAACCAAGTGGTACGACATTTTTCTAAGGGCAGAATTTCTAAAAACTCATTCACTACTGACCTTAGAATTTGGAAGTATTTCTCGGAGGTCAACGATTCATCGTAAATGAGAAAATATATTTTGTCATATTTCAGGACAAAAAAAAAAGTTAATACTAAACCTTTTCTGGAATCCCATTTCATTGACATCTGGATTATGGTCAACTCAGAAATGCTCATGATCAGAAATGATTCTCAAGAGAACTTTGAGTTACGAGCTAAACCTAAATCGTTTTCTACCTTTCTTATAGATACTTGGGGATACACTTGAAAATAGGCTTGGAGTTTATGATGTTATCGTCTAATTTCAGTTTTGAACCATAATTTGTGAAATTATTTGTAATCCTGCGCAATTTCTGTTATTCTTGCTGTAATTTTTCGACATTGTTCATGAATAACGGTTAAATTAAAAAAAACATTTGAATAGTCATTTCTTTCCATTTTAATCGTTTCCGAAACGCGCAAAAATATCGATTTAATTGTCAAAATTTTACTAATGACTTTTCTCGTCAAGGCATTTTAACGCTATCTACATAAATATCCAAAAATAATCCAATGCTTACATAAACTTGATTATATTTCCGAATCCTTACTATTTAGATATAGGAATATCATATACCATTTGAAACGAATTTTGAACGCCTTTCAGGTTAGGTGAAAAAACTTTTTAACATTATTGTATAGAAAATAATTAATAACTAGAAAACCATTAGGGATAGTTATAGGGAAGTATTGAGACGAAATAATCAGAAAGTAATTACGAATCGAAAAATGCTATTACAGACACGGCATTCCATTTGAATTATCTAAAATGTTATTACTTATTGGTATAAGCGGCAACATCGCATCGTTAAAAATTTTACCTCGATATATCTGGAGCAATTATTTAGGTAACCAATTTTTCAGAAACATCCCATGTTCTGAAGTCCGTAAACGTCTAAGGTACCATCGACTGTGGAACACCCTGTATCTGTCCTTAGGATTACCTTGTTTGCAAAACCTTCTTTCAATTGCGGATGGATTTTTTGATTCGGTGCTTCGTAGATGAAACTTTTGACTATCAGTACTGTCGCCAGACTATAATATGAAAAGAGATAAGATTTTGGTTGATATCGAAACGTTTTAATACGTTTAAATTATTTGTTTGGAACTGATGACTGATGGAGGGTTAGATAGCCGGTCATAGATATATCCAAATCCCGGATACTGGGTTCGTTTATAATGCCACTCCAAAAAATTATGAATGTAAACTCTATAAACTTTTTAGTAGCCCCTCAAGACTTTACAGGTGCTAAAATATTACCCACTGATTCCTACAAATCAATGCATTAAACTAAGTAGTACACTCGATTTTGGGATATGTAGTAGCTGCTGTCGCTGAGGCTTCTAAACGTTGGTATTAAAATTGAATGCCATTTCAAGACTTTCTTCGACAAAGGTGCTCCGTTGTTGATAGTCATCTCAACCTCGTTCCAGTTAATGTTGTGGTGTTCAGTCCATGAGTGATTCACAGCCCCACAAAAAAAATAAAGTCTTGTGCATCGGACCGGATCTATGTAGGCTTATGGGGTCGCTGAATTTGAATTCGGTGTCAGTTTGAACTCATCAGGTCAGGGTCAAGGTCATTCCAAGGTCAAGTAACCATAATCTAATCAAAAAATCTGAAAAAAAATCATATAAGTGTTTTTGGGGTCGCTTAATCCGAATCCGGGGTCGGTTTGATCTCATCAGGTCAGGTTCAAGGTCAAATCTCCAAAATCTAATCAAAAAATTTGAAAAAATTTAGGTCACTAAATCCGAATCTGGAATCAACAAAGTGTTACTCCAAAGTCGTACTGAGATATTTCTAATGTGAATGAAATCGAGGTTTTTTTTGTTGTAGTCTCCATAAGATATTAAAATACCCGCACGTTAAGGTCCTGATCCGATCACAGGTGAGTATAAGAGCTTTCTGATTTCAACGAGGACAATGTCAACTCGTCGTTAGACACACTAAGGCTTCATCTTCACACCTTAACTCCCAACTGCAAGGCAGCGTGCCATCGTTGGCTTCGTCACCGTGATGGGCCAGAAATCGAATCATTCTACACAACTTCTTTCGAAGCAGTTGTCATCGTTCCTAGTAACCTTCACGGACGCAGGATTTTGTGCGAATTGAAATCAATATTTCACAATAATGTACCTATTTTGAGATATGTGGTAACTATCAAAATTTGATGTATGTTAATTGAACAACCTTACTAAAACAAAGAAATGTTAATTTCAAATTAATCGTGAATTTCAAGCAGTACATAAATTTTTTTTCGGTTGCTTATAGTATTCTAATTTATCTAATTCATATGGTTTGATAACTTTATTGAACCCTTTTTGCAATAACGTCTAATAATATTCAGCCTAAGAAGCATCCAAATTTTCAAAGAACTTTTGTTCAATAAATAAGGACTCGAGATTAATATGGCTCCAAAAAATATGAAAAACATACGAATAAATCCTATCGTTATGAGTTTTGTTGTTATATGCTTTACTAGTCCCACGGGATGGCTATTAAATTTGATCTAATGATCTCGACACTGAGTTAAAATAAAAATAAACCAAGATTCGGTTTCAGCGATTTAAAAGACATCTTAATTCACTAGAATTTGTTTTGTTAATTTCTATTAAGTTAATTAGATCTTGCGTTGTAGTTGAACCAATAGATTAGAAAACAAAACTGGATATCATTGATATTAGAAATATGACTTTGGAGTAACACTTTAGCTGATTCCAGATTCAGATTTAGCCACCCAAAAAACATATGTGTGAATTTCGAATTTCTTCAAATTTTTTAATTAGATTTTGGAGGTTTGACCTTGGTTTGACCTTGAACCTGACCTGATGAGGTCAAATCGATTTGGATTCAGCGACCCCAAAAACACTTGTATTAATTTTTTCAGATTTTTTGATTAGATTATGGCAATTTGACCTTGGAATACCCTCGACCCTGACCGGATGAGGTCAAACTGACTACAGATTCGGATTCAGTGACCCCCAAAACATATACCTACAAAGATCCGGTCTGCACAAGATGTTTTTCTTTGTGGGGCTGTGATTATCTCATCCAAACTTAGTTGTCTACCTTCTTTGAGTATCCACAAGATGCTCCATATCTTTAGTCGTATTATCTTTGCAATATACAGGGTGTTTTCTAGAAGGTTTGCCAAGCATGGAGGGCAGATAGGTTGGCTCATGTGCTATATCAAGTAGCCATATAACATCTAGATAGCTTACGGTTTTTTTTTAATATATATTTTTTTCTTAATTCTCAGATTTTTACATTTAAACTATTGCAACTGTTTTATTTTTCACAGTATCTTCACCAAATAAACTTAAATCGAATCTATGTTGCTCGTTTGCTCTTCTCGCAATTTGTGGACTCATATCATTTTTTCAACAAATTTTTTGAGTTGACTCACTAAAATATGGGCTTAATCTTCTTACAACCGTAACACTCTACAATATTATGCATACAAAAATTGAGTGCTAAGGACAAGCGCAAAGTACACTTTTATGTACTGAAATAAGGAATGAGGCCAAAAAGAATGTTTGCTCTACAGCGAAAGCTAACACCAATATATTACTTAACTCTTGTGTGTATGTAATGCAGTTTTAATGAATTATCCTGCTTCGGTAACATAAATTCTAATACTATGAAAGAATATCTTTACGTAAATTATTAATAGTATTCTACAATAATATTTTATGACTATATTAAACAAATATAGTCATAAAATATTATTATCCTTTGTTGGTTAAATCATATCCCCGTCTAGCGCAATCCGGTAGGAGATGCGTGCATTCCAAAACTAAAATGACTAGTAGTTGCCTAGTGGTCGAAATTCGACCCTATTTTATGAAATTATGAATGTATATTTTTATAAGAAACAGAGTTGTAGAGAAATCGGGGAAGTAGATGTAATGACTAAAATTGTTCACTCATATTGACAAATCTATTGAAATAAAAAGAAAAAAAAATGTAATCAAATATTCGATTTTTGACAAATGTATGACCCCCCAAATTTTTGGCTGGAACCGCTCCTGGCAAAATATTCGATATAATAATTAGAAGATTGTTCTTTGCAACCTAAAAGTTTTCGTCATTTGCGGTTTCAATCAAGTTCAGGAATATTAAAGAAAAGAGAGGACCAACAACCCTAGGAGAACTTATATATTTAATAAATTCTCTATTGTTCGCCGTCTGACAATTTTTTACACAACACCTTTGGGAAGGTTGTGATAATAATATATTAATCAAATAATGAAATTCAATAACAACGCCTGCATGCCACTTCCAGAAGTACATGCTCTAAGTATATATAAGCATCTAACGATCGGTCCCTCCACATATAATTACTCAATGTTTTGTGTTTTGAAGGTCTAGCGCACAAAGTATAGATACAAGGAGTCCGAACAGTATAGGCTTTTCCGCAGTATTCGTGGTATACAATATTAAACCCAGATCATAGTTCTCTTTTCTGCCACTAGCTGCGCAAATGTTCAGGACGTACCGATGTTATTATTATTATCAAACGTAAATACGCTCTGTCGAATGTCGAAATTATTAAAATTATAAAACTAAGTATAAAATATTAATGTAATTTTTTAAAAATAGTTTTAAGAAAAAAATGGGAAGGTGTTGTGCTGTTCATGGTTGCCTCAGTGGCCGAAAGGCAAGTGGAAATGTGGCTAAAGTGGGTATATTCAAAGTTCCGAGAGTGAGTAACCTAAAAATAATATTAAACATCAGTGTTGTTAATAAATATTGTATTTATAAATTTCCAAATTACTGTAACTTACGGTTATTATTAATAGAAAGAAAATTAATCATCTTAACTTAAATAATAATGTAAACTTTTTTACTATGAAGAGAAATTTCCACTAGTGTAATTGTCAAATCTAAATTGTATGGTATTTAAATGTTAAACGTCTTTTATTTATAACTAATACGATTAATAAATAATATATTTGATTGTAATTAATTAATTACTTTCCTATTATCAAGCATTATAATACTGAAATAAATAGGTATTTAACCATTTTTGAATTTATATTTACTACTTAATTTGCAGAAACTATGTTTAAATTCTTTACTTCACTTACGGTTTGTTTAATAGTTTAACACGTAGAGACAAAAGATGAACTATAATTTTAATTCTTAAAGACCTGTTGATAACATTAATTTATTTTTTTTATTAAATTGTTTGCTGTCAGCTGTCAGTATCAACAAGATTACCCGCGTAAGGATTTAAACGAGTACTTCCTCAAAAGTGGCGCGCTCTACCGGCAAAACATTCTGTCCCCTAACATGCTACCATTTATTTAACATTACGTTCGGACTCCTTGTATCTATAGTTCGTGGTCTAGCGGCAGCGGCACTGTCACTTGTTTGGCGTTGCCATTATGGATGCAAATAATGACTTTTTATTATATTTTATTTAATGAATAAACCAATATTATAAATTAATATTAGCATTCTGCACTGGAGATCGTCAGTAGCTACTAAACAAAACAAAAATGAAGAAAATCGGTTGAGAGGCAGAGGAGAAAATGGTACCTAATCGTTTTGTCTTTGCCTATTTGTATATAGATAACATATATTAAGTAATTTCGAAATGGTTTTTGAGAAGGTTCTTGATTGAATTAATAATTGACACAAACGTGGAACTTATAGAAATCTTCATAAAAAGCTTTTATATAGACTATATTGGCATGGAGATTCGTTCTTCATTTTCATCTACAGGTAGTAATATCTTTATGACAAATTGTTTGGAAATAACTACAGGTAATCCCAAGATCCAAAATCTTCGTGGAGATATGTTGACAACCGTTTTGAAATTTGGGAATGTTTTATAGCCATTATTGACTGCCTGGGAATCTCGAAAATTGCCTAGAAAAGTCTTATTATTGCCCGCCTTTCGAGTCTCTAGAATTCCAAGGGATATCGTTGCCACCTTTTACTAGAGAGGTTGCGAACTTGGAGTCGTTTAGTCATAATCAACTGGATAATAGCATCACATGAACCAAATATAAGAAACGACGAGTTATCAGTGGGGTAAAACTAACCTATCCTTTTGGCGAAAAAGACGCTTGGTGAATTCTGGTTCGCTATGATAGGAAGAGCCGACATTGAAGGATCAAAAACCATTACTCTATGAACGCTTGGTTGCCACAAGCCACTTATCCATGTAGAAAATTTCCTGACACCTCTTTCTGAATTCTTTAAGCTAAAAGGATTGAGAAGTCGTGTTTTACAGCCTCTATGCTTACCGAAAAGCGGGATCAAGCCAGCTTTTGACTTTTTGCTTTTTGGTCTACGCGAGGTTTATGTTCTCGCTGATCCAGTCTTAAGGTGAGATCTCCTAACAGCATAGAATAGCTTGCATTTGATGCATGCAATGGACGCGAGGTACTAGTCCAATCACAGATCATACAATAGAGAAAGCCCAATGCGAATTAAGTACATCTGAATTCCTATATATGAGTCTGATGCTTGTGCGAGCGGCTAATAAATGCGTTCATCGCTTAGCTGGTCTCGAGAGGAGTCTAAACGCAGACGCTTGCGTTTTCAGAAGTAAAAAGTATAAGGAATATGCGTGTGTTGCTTTTTTTATCAACCAAAAAAATGTCTGCTATGGAAAAGTCAATTTTTATAAATAAAACATAAAATGTGTGTTCGTTATAATTTGAATGACCTGTTATTAGAACATTTGCATAAAACTCAGTTTCCCTTTTTACGTAAATGAAAGAGTATCATTGGTTTTTCATCGTACTCTTCTTCTGACAATAATAATTTTACAATGTCATCCATGTTAAACCTTTCCAACACAGCATAACAAATATGCATAGCAGCTAACAATTCTTCTTCATTGTTTTGAACCTCGATAGGAAAACACAGGCTTCTGCGTTTGCTGCACGCGTAAAAACGCATACGTCTGACGCATGCGTTTCGACGCTGTTAGAAAATTCCACCTTTAGGACAGCTGCTTTACGAGTATTCTTTAACAGACTGACATTTATTTGGCGTAGAAATTTGACATAGTGAGGTTTTAATTGTAAGAATTATAAAATAATAGATAAAATACATCACGATCCTTTTATGTTTTAATTATCAACAGGCTAAAATTTTTTGAGTGGCTCAATTTCGCCGAGACGCTCAACTTTTCTTCTTCGAAAATTTTTGAAACAAGTAGCTAAGAGAGCTAGCAGGTATTAAATGTCAAAATGTTGAGTGAAATGATTTTATTAATATCAATTAGATTTTTAGTTAAATCTTTTAATAATTTGATAAAAAACGAAAACACCTCCAATGGTATCGTCCCCCAGTGTAAACATGTCAATTTGAGGTGAGCAAAATGTTTACTAATATCAGTCTATTTTCTCACTATTCCTTGATAATTATTATAATATCTTTGTCCTAAAAGTTAAATGGAATGTTTTCCTAGCCCTACACACGAAACATGTTGGACAATTAAACCACATGATTCCTAAGTGTTTTGACTAGCCAAAAAAGGAAATATCCTACAAAAATATCGGTATATATCCCTTGTCCTACAAGAAAACGTATGATTATGCATTCGGTAATAATATCGGTTTTGATATTTATGTTTTATATTATTTCTCAGTGAGATGCATTTGCATATATTTGTAAAATTATTTATATAGAGTGTGTCCGATTATGAACTAGCGATAATCTAAATACATGTAAAGCAACTATTTTAATACACAATTACACTATATACTAGGGCTCAATACCCCACCCCGCCATATGGCAGCCATTTTGTTTTTTTGATGACCTATTCTCTACGAGTGAACAAAAACGTTCATATCTCTTAAAGTTTTGGTCTTACTGAGATAAAAATAGGCTTATTCGACGGACAATAAAACTGTCTATCAACAACATTTCAAAACAAAGTGTTAACGTTTTCTTAACTTTTGAAAAAAAGATAAAATGCAAAAACAGAGGGTAAAAAATTATGCAAATCAACAAACTATTGCAAATCAATGCAAAAGTAGTCCCGATAACCTTTAATTTTTTTTAACTAAATCGAAAGTTTTTGAATTAAGCTACAATACAACATAAAATTCACAACTGTATGTTTATTACTTCAGGAGTTATTGTTGTTTGAACATAGCGTATGCGCAAGCACAAAAAACCTTTGTCGGGACTTTAAACAGGTAGGTAAACATTAAAACCACATTAAAGTCTTATTACTTGCTGAAACCATAAACGAAGTGTATGTCAGAAATATGTTACGTTGAATATTGACGATTTGCCATATTCATATCACAAGATAACCACTAATACAGAACGTAAACAGCACGGACGGGGCAGGGAAAGGTACAACTAATGTAACTAGTCTTTATCCTGTAAGTTCTTTGCAGGTAGAGTCAATATGTTCCATTTGGCTTACTCCTGCCAGTCGCGTCGCGAATAGCATTGCCAGCCTTTTCTCGGACAGCACGCAGCTAATGTCAGATGTCACTTAATAAAGGTCTTTTGTGCTTGCGCATACGCTATGTTCAAACAACAATAACTCCTAAAGGAATAAACATACAGTTATGAAATTAACTCAAAAACTTTCGATTTAGTGAAAAAAAAATGAGAGGTAATCGGGACTACTTTTGCATTGATTTGCAATAATTTGTTGATTTGCATAATTTTTTGTCCCTTTTTTTGAATTTCATCTTTTTTTTAAAAGTTAAGTAAACGTTAACACTTTGTTTTGAAATGTTGTTGATAGACAGTTTTATTGTCCGTCGAATAAGCCTATTTGTATCTCAGTAAGACTAAAACTTTAAAAGATATGAACGTTTTTGTTTACACGTAGAGAATAGGTCATCAAAAAAACAAAATGGCTGCCATATAACGGGGTGGAGTATTGCGCCCTAGTATATAGTGTATTTGTGTATTAAAATAGTTGCTTTACATGTATTTAGATTATCGCTAGTCCATAACCGGACACACTGTATATATTACTTGTCCATAGTACCATGATCTCAAAATAAGCTAAAAATATTTTAGCAACCTTAATAATAACAATAAACTAACCATCCTTATTATGTTCGGACCATTTAAAAAAGATACTTTTTTACTCTACACTTTCAGCACGAATCTCTTGAGTTTTTTTGCAAATACGATTGGCATTTACTGGCACTGTGTTGTATTAACAATATTATTCACTCATCCTTAGTATCGTGGGAGTGGTTAACTAATAAACAAAGTTATTAAGTTCGGTGAAATCGATTTATATTTTTTTATAGAATACAACGGTATGTTTTTATTTATAAGTTTCACCATCAATTATTGGTTTAAAAACGTTCCGTTAGTTTGTTTTCCAGCTTCTTCAGCCCAATAAAGAACATACATTAGAAAAAAAATACAATCCAAAAATGTCAGAAAAACACAAAAATATCAGTCAAAAACAGTGAAAAACACACTTGATACAATATTAATAGAAACAAACTAACAAAATTGTATATAGATATTTGCCAAAAAATGATGATTACATGACCGTAACATCTTGCATGCAGTGAAACGTGAAAACAAGAAAAGCTGAGGTTAGTCGGTAAAAGTCAGAACTGTTAGAAAGAAAACGTTTTACTATTTATTCACAGAATGAGAAAAAACTCAAAGAACTGCTAGTGGTCTCGGCTTCTTCATCATTCTTAATATATATACACTTGCTTGAATGTGTAATACACTACAACAATACTAAAATTAACATAACTGGTATATATAGACCCAATCCAACTTGCGAATTAACATTTATAAACAATTTATATCAGTACTTATCTAACATGTCCAAACATAACATATCAATTCTCATTGGTGATGTAAATATAGATATAAATCCCCTAAATTCTCAAACCTGTACTTCATTAATTTATACAAATATGTTACAAAAAAATGGATTTTTACCTGAGGTCAATGGACCCACCTGGGATGAAACCAACTCTAGTACAACGATTGATCCTATTTCCACTTACATAAATAAACTTAATCAAAAAGATACAAAAACAAAAACTATAATATTCCATAACAACTTAACAGACCATTATCCGTTATTATACAATCTGCAGCTTAAACAGAAAGGCCAATCAACTTCTGATGTTACTAATATATCTAATAATATAGTGAAAATAAATGAAAGCAAATTAATACAACTCCTCAAAGATATTAACTGGGAAGATATTTACACCTCCCGAGACCCGCAACTTGCAACTAATCTCCTGTATAAAAAAATTCAACAGGCTATTTCGAGTACCTCGGCTGTGCTAAAAGTTACAAACAAAAAGTATAAGCTTAAACCGTGGATGACAGCTGGGCTTCTTTCGTCGATTAGAAGTAGAGATTTGTTAAAACAAAAATGTCTTACACATAAAAATAATGAAAAAATTAAGCAAGAGTACAAACATTATAGAATTTTTTAAAATAATTTAATAAAAAGAACAAAAAGAGTGAGTATTATAAAACCAAACTATTTGAATCAAAAGCAAATTATAAAAAATTTTGGGATCTAATTAATGAAGCAACATATGTTAAAAAAAATGAAATACATTAATAGCAATAATAAAATTGTTACTTCGCATAAAGAGTTAGCAAATAACTTTAATACGTATTTTATTGAAATTGGGGAAAAAGTATTAAAAACTGTAAATAGTAACCGAGTTTCACAGATTCCAGAAAAACAAATAAACAATACAATGTATATGAACCCTACTGATTATAAAGAAATTCAGGAAATTATATCAACATTAAAAAATAACGCAGCCCCAGGGATTGAAAAAATTTCCGCTAAAATTATTAAATTATTAAGAGACTTTATTAGTAAACCCATAGCACATATAATAAATATTATATTTGAAACTACATTAGTACCTTATCAATTTAAAGAAAGTTGTGTAACGCCAATTTACAAAAGTGGAATAAAAGAAGAAATGACTAACTATCGCCCTATATCTCTAATTAACAACTTCTCAAAAATATTTGAAAAATGTGTGAATACTCTGCTCCTATCTTTTATACAAAAACACGAAATATTATCTACTAATCAATTTGGCTTTCAAAAAAAAAATTGGCACAGAGCAACATTTGGAAATCCTAACAACCCAAATTCTTAATAGTTTCAATGAAAACAAAAAAAAACATTGCTATTTTTATAGATCTACAAAAAGCTTTTGACACTGTTTCGCATATAAGATTACTTAAAAAGCTTGAAAAAATTGGTGTAAGGGGTAATGTGTATCAATTGCTAAAAAATTATCTGTTAGACAGATGACAACAGGTTAAAGAATATAGCGATAAAAAAAACATTAAAACAGGGGTGCCACAGGGGACCATTTTGGGCCCTACATTTTTCCTTATATTTATAAACGACCTTCTAAACTATAACAAGTGTAACATTTTATCATATGCTGATGACACCGTGTTGCAATGCGAAAGTAAATCATGGCAAGAAGTCTGGCAAATTGCTCAACAGTTACACTCAATGATGTTAAGATCTGGCTTGACAGTAACCATTTAATCCTAAATATAACTAAATCTAAGTACATTGCATTTGCACCTAACGTGTCGGGACTAAGGGAATATTTGGGGCCCCTGATGATTGAAGGAACACAAGAAAATGTAGCCAGAACTAACCACATAAACTACCTTGGGGTAATCATTGATCAACATCTTAAGTGGATTATGCACATTGACTACGTATCCAACAGAATAAAAAAACTTACTTATAAATTCTATATGTTGCGTAACATACTCAACATATGTACCTATATATAAATACATGAACATGTTAGATGAAAATAATAAACCTCACAAAACAATGTAGTATTGAAAACTAAACCTAATTAAAAATTATTACATATAGAAAAATTTGGCAGAAAAAACCTACAAAATAAGTACTTAAATCGTGAAGTGAAAAACATGAGCAATTTAAAAAGAAGTAAAACCAGAAAATCTGTTGTTAACTACCAAATGTTATTGGGAGATGGACAATATGTTACTGTACATCCTGTTTAGGTTTTGTAGTTCTGTTCATTTGTTCATGCAGTTATCGCACTGAAAATGTACGTGATTTCTAAAAAGTTTTTTTCAAAAAAATTAATGTATATGATGTATTGCATAAATTTCGATATATTTCATTATATAAAATTATTTTAATTAATTATAATTAATATCATTGTTGGTGAAAGGAGTAAAAGGAATTCCTCGAAGTTTCCTTGGACTATGTTGGTGAAAGGAGTAAAAGGAATTCCTCGAAGTTTCCTTGGACTTCCATCATCTTGAAATGGTTGATCTCACAACGTTTCAATAGCTGTGTATCTGCTATTGTCATCAGGTGAATGATAGGAAACTCAGAGTATCGGTCGTATTTATATTATACCCTTAGCCGGTCATGCGTTGCCGGTCATGGTCATTGGGGCTTATCTGGTCCAATCAGCGTCGTCGTACCTGGAGGTTGGTTGCCGGTGATGCGTAGCGGCAGAGGCCGAAGAAGAGTAAAAGGAATCCTTGGCGATGACAACTTAGAATTGTTGAAACGGCGTTGAGTGTTTAAATAAAAGTGTTAGGTACAAAAATGTGTTTTTACAATTGTCACACCAAAGATTCCACGCATTTCCAATAGCCTGGGAATAATAAAAAATAAAATAGAAGTGGGCTCCCGGTCTAACACGTTTACACTGATATAAAATATTTTTGAAAAAAAAAACTGCAGTGCTGTAATGTATTTAAATTGAATTTAGCCTTATTAATAAAGACTTTATTGTACCAGTCTTGCAGGGTACTGTTCCTTGAGAAAACGTTTAATATTATTACTAAACACACAAAATACTTTCTCTTTATAAATTTAGCTTAGATACATTTTGTCTTCAAAGCAGCCTCCGCTGGTAATTTGGTTTGGTAATAGTAGGACGTCACAAGTGGTAATACTAAACGACATTCTCTTCTGTTCAATTGAGAAAACTCATTATCCACCTCAAACCACAGTTCAAAGGGCTTTTAAATTCGACACTTGCCATGAAATATATGAGGATTCCTCCCTTCGTAATTGATAGACCCTCGAAGGTACTTTGAAATGGGTGCTAAACCCACACGTAACTGTATACAAAGTTGCCATCAGCAAAAATTATTTTTTAAATTTATTTGCTAGCACGATTTTAAAATAACTAAAGATATTTCACCCCATTTGAGTTGTAAACAGACTCACTATAGGCTCCGATACACGGGTCATTCTAAAATAAAATATCTACTAGAATCGAATGTAGTCTATATATTAATTTAAATGGAAATAAAACTTGAGAACGTTCTTTAAACGACGAAATGTTTCTTGAATTTTATTCGATCTTTCCAGATCATATGCTTGCAGCTTACAACGTATTGAACCGGATACTGATATTACGTTCATGGACGTAAGCACAACTTTAGCAGGAAGATCTGGCTTTGATATTCCAGAAAAAACTGGTCACTGGATCTAAAACCACCCACCCTGTTGACCAACGCTTACCATTGTTTTCCTCAATTGGTTGGATAATCTCCTTCATTTTCCCTTTTCTTTTTGGACTGTATTCACATGTGTAATAACGAATTTTGCAGTATTGACTCACCAAAAACTCAATATACATGTCACAAAAATTTGTGTCTTGGACATGACTTATGTAGATTAACTCAGGGTCTCAATGCCCCAACGAAAAAATTTCCAATTTAGTGTGAACTTCAGTGCTTTCAACACCAGGTTGCATCTGGGTACCAACCAATAAATTACAGTCACCAATCTCTCTAGATTTTTGGAGTTGAGTATTAAGTTGAACTTTTTTAACTTATCATAAGAATTCATTTTCATATCGAGTACTGAAATTTATTGAAATATTATTGAGCTAAAGTGGCATTACGACAGTAATATTTCTGTTCCCTATAATAATTTTTTTCTCCAACATACAGGACCTTTAGTTCTGGAGTTGGTAAACGTGGTCGCCCTGAATGAAACACCCGGTATAGATCTATCATCTATTACTATGTAGGATAGTATCTTACCTCACCAGATTGTCTTCACCTACATCTTTTCATTATAAACATTATCGAAATAAAGTGGTAATCAGTGAAAGAATTTTACAATATAAATCCAGGCTCAAACTTTGGATTCGGCTTCCAACATTTATTATATAATAGCGGTCGCCTATTGGTCGAAATTCGATCCTATTTCATCAAACTGTAAACATTATTGGGGTTCGTTTGTCAAAAGTATATTTTTATGTGAAATAAAGTTGAAGAGAAATCTAAGAAGTAGGTGTTCTGATCAAAATTAATCATGTCATATTGACAAATATATTGAAATAAAAAAATAAAAAATTAATCAATTATAGGTATTCGAAACAAATTTAACAAATGCGCTACCCCCAAAATTTTTGGCTGGAACTGCTCCTGGTAAAGTGTTCGATATAATAATTGGAAGATTGTTCTTTGCAATCTAAAAGTTTCATCATTTGCAGTTGCAACCAAGTTCATAAATCTTAAAGAAAAAAGGCATGACCAACAACCCTATGAGAACTTCAATCTTTAATATATGCTCTATTGGCCGCTTACTGACCCAACACCTTCGGAAGATTGCGATAATAATATGTTAATAAAATAAATAAATTCACATCAAACAGAATATTAAATATTATTATTATTGCAACTTGTCTGAAGAATCAATCTACTGCATTGACTATTTTACCACTAAAAAATAACAACGCTTTATACTGAACTATCACAGATAGTCTTCCCATAATGTTCTGAAAAATCGTTAGCCTGTCACTGTCAACCAATCTAACAGTATCTAGGGCTCCCTCCAAATATAATTACGCAATGTTTTGACCAGCAAGGCCAGCTATGCAAAATTCGGAGGAAAAATGTTGAATAAAAATACATTTTATTCTAGAATAGATGTGTAGGTACCTAACTTAGCTTAACAAATCAGTATATGCATTGTGTTTCGTTATGTTTTAAATATCACAAAAAGTCAATCACCTTCTAATAACAGCCAGGATTTTGCAGGATTGGTCCCATGTAATGTAAAATAAATTATCTCTGAGATAAAATACATGGACAGGAAACTGTAAAAAGATTCGGCCTTTAAATATATTTAAATATGTAGTGATAATTTTCTACATATAAAATTTCAATTCCCTATAGTAATATTAACGCTATATTATATATTAAATTAATATTAAATGCAATATTATTAAACAATAAATAATATGTTTTTTGAAATATGAGACTGAAAAGTTTTAATAGCCTTAAATTGACTAATAAAACGAATTATGATTATTCTAACATTTCAGAGTTAAAGATTTCAACTCGTTAGCAAAAAATGCAAGCGACCAACTCAAAAGTTAACATTATTATTAAAAAATAACTACAAAACATAAGTACATATTAATAAATCATATCATCATATCTTAAGATTCAATATAATTTTCATTAATTATAATGAAACACACATAGGAAACATTGACTACTAACTATTTCTTTTTTGTATGGAAAGTAAAAAGAAATACAATGCACCTGCTGTTAATTAATGTTAAATAATATCTATTTTTGTTGGAAACATTCCTCGGTAAATGAGACTCAAGTCTTGAACTTTACTCATTAAATTAAAAAATTATTTTTACAGCAGTGCTATAATAATCTAACGACTGACAATATTACGAAATGTCAAAATATAAATGAAAATCCCTACAACAAAGATAGCGATCACTATCAGGGTTGCCAGATGTAACTGTTTATCTTGAATCTAACGGTCTGTGTAGAAAATCACGATTTTTGTAGTTTTAGTGAAATTATATGAAAATATATATAAAAATAAAAAGAATATTGAAAGTAATATAATTTTGTCTGGTCCGATCTTAATAACATAAGATGTGGAATAACTTTAGGACGGTTCCAAATTTGTTAGTTTCTCCATTAACTTGGTTTCTTCTTTCACATTCGACATCTTATGATTTTCACTCCAAGCAATCTGGGGCACTGTTATTATTATTTGTTTGAAATTGACAGTATGGACGTAAAATCATTTTTCTATTATATATTATTTAATGAATGTACCAGTATTATTAATTAATTTTAGCATTCTGCACTGAAGGTCATCATTAGCTACTAGACAAAACAAAAATGAAGAAAATCGGGACAGAAGAGAAAATGGTACCGTACAGTTTTGTCTTTGCCTATTTATATATAGATTCGCACAAACTGGCGGACAATATATCCTGGGTTTGTGAAAATTTGTCAAAAGTTGCATTATTTGTAATAAAATCTATAAAAAACACCGGATTCTGCTCTAATAAGACATTATTTCTAACTTTGGAGACTAAGAAGAAAAGAACAATCTAACCTTTAGGAAACCTCAACACCCAAGAAATGTTTATATGAAAAGAAAATCCAACTCTAGGGTAACAATTATTACTTATTGTATTTAGTAAATATCAATATTATGGCAGACTTTGTACTCTATTGATTTAAACCTTTGGTATCCGCTCTCAGCAAACCAAACAACTCGCACACACAACTCTCTCTCTAGTAATGTTCTGAAAAAAAGTTCCTGGAAAAATGACAACCGAAATCTGCTTTAAGAAAACTCCTCAAAACTCAATATAAAAACAAACATTTTGTCCATTAAACATAAATTTGAAGTAATTATGTATATTTAATGAATAGGTGATTTCAGTATTTTAGACAGTGTCAGATATCTAATGATTGTAATGTCCAGTATCATGTAAAGAATTCTAAATATTTGGCACAAAATGGTTCTGAATAGCAAAACCAATTTGAACAAATATTGTTGTTGAAAACTACCCAATGTTCTCAAACGCATTCATGTCCCAACGAATTTCTAACTATTATCGCATTAAAATGAAATTTTAACTTCCACGAATACATTGAGAAAACAAAGGGCATAGAATTTATTTAGTTATAAAAGGTCAAGCAAGCATTGAGATGTCAAGTTTCCAGTTCGTTGTGGAACACTAGTCTCAACGCAAATTGTTCAAAGAAGGCTTTGATGCCATGCACTAAACAAAACTTATGTTGCTCTGTTATAACTTTGGTTTGTTACCCTTTAAGTACAAAGTTCTTAATGACTTTTGTTTCAAGAATCTTACAGGTACAATATCGTGGAATATTTGTTGCAAGTTTATCGGGGATAATTTCATCAATGTAGTTAACTTTTAATGCTCCTTATAACCTCCAAAGTTTATACTACTCGTCAATAAGTCCGAACACTTAGGATACATAATAATAATTATTATTATATATAACAACATGAAGGAAGTCGGTGTCAGGGTGCTGACGATGTGGACCCTTTTCGTCCAAAAAATTACAGCCCACGAACCACAAAACAACGTGACCATCACCAACGAAGTCAAACAAGAACGAAAACTCCGGCCCCAGATAGTGTTGCGCAGGATCAACAGCTAGCGCTAACTGAAGAGACTAGCATCATGAATGAATTTATAATACGCACGTTTTACAGAGTAACGAACTTTGGCCAGGACAACACTGGATATCGTCACATAATTCTTCAAGAGTTCTGTAGTGAGTCGCCTGGTCCAGAGCCTGGAGCACCTTTGGCACAAAGTGCGGACGAGCAGAGCAACTTAAGCAAGTACAGCCAACCAGCGCTGACCTACTTGAAACGATCCAGTAAGAAATGGAACGAGCTCTTCTACAGTACAGTGCAATGATCCACTGATTTGACCAACTCTTTCCAAATTATGATCCCCAAAGAAAATGGGTGCCGTCTTGGAGGCAATAAACAAATTTATATTGCCAAAATATTATTTAGGTACTAATACATTAGGTAAGCTACACATAATCATTTAATATGTGGCAATAACTGCAGAGGTCGCAATAAGACCAAAGCAAGACCCCCCAATTAAGACAACACCTTGAATACCACCTTGGAAGAGAACGCTTGAAGGGAAAATCAATTCTGTTAGAAAAGACTGACTTTATACCAACGAGGAATCAAAAACAACAGAATAGAGAGACTTGTCAAGAGTAAAATGGACAATAACCGAATGGGATGGATAAGACATCACATCTCAACAGTGACTGGACAGTCTACCACAAACATTCTCCGTCTACGCAAGTCGGTTAAGAAGGTACAGCGGAAACCAGACAACATACTATACCACCAATCAGAAAAAGTGTTTTATATGAAACTTAACAACAACAATAATATTGAGTCCCATTACTATCCCAATAAAAAGGCAATCGAGCAAGTCTAAAAACCACAACTTTCTACATAAATTTCCCATGGCTACAAAGCTACCTGGAATAATGAGGAGGAGAGTGCAATGCGAAATAGTGATAAGTTGCAACAGCAACCATTTACAAAGGAAGAAACTACCAATATAATAAATAATCGCCGTAAGTGGAAAGCACCCGGACCAGATGCAAAATTACTGGATAACAAATCTGCTCAAATGGAAACAGAAGCCCTTCAAGCAAGTGATATAAAGGACGGCAACCAAGTATTTGTCGACAGTTCAGTTCGATTCATATGTGGTCATTTCCAGAAATAGAAGGCTAAATATTATAAGAAAAACATCGTTCAAGATCCTTCGATAAGCAACGATAGATGGTTTCCGTACATCAGAAACAATCTAGCATATTACAGGAGAGCGCCAGGCATTTGCAGCAATTGAGAAAAAGAGAACGAAATGCTGTATCAGGAATTAGCATTGATGTTAAAACTATCACAGTCAGCAATAAAACCTTGTATTGGGAGCGCATGATAATTACAGGTCAAATTGTAGCTGATAATATACCAGCATAGTTTTAGAAGATAAGGTCTCAAGAAGTACAACTTTAGCAAGCTCTAACAGCAAAAATAGCCACAAACAGGGATTTGGAATTTCCAATAAAGACAATGAGACATGAACAATATACGAACTGAACCAACTCTTATGCCTTGGTAAAAATATGTTAACGAAATAAGGCATGAAAGATGCTTGCTTACAACTATATTCAGTGTTTAATTGTTTGTTTTTTTCTTAGTTTTTATCAATCTTTAACTTTGAACATTTCTTAGGATGTTCAAAGTAAGGCATTCTAAAAAACAGCCTATTTGAACTGAAACTCCTCGTTCACTATAATACATCTCGAATAGCAATCTTCAATAATACTATTAAAATTAACAAAGAAAATGAAATGAACACGTCCCGACAAATTACTTCAATTCAAATGAACGTTCAATTTACTTTATATTTTGCTTTTTGCAGAAATTAATCTGCATTATCCGTTTCAATCGATTCAACAAAAAACCTCCTGAAAGAATAATTCAAGAAAAGGCCCGTAAACTTTTCTATGAAAATAATCTATTTATAATGTTCTAATTGTTCCAGACGAATCCTCCGTGAATGGAACGTTACGTTGTGCCCATTTCGCTCTCCTTTGTGTCTTATTCTTTTGCCGCATAATATAAATTTCCATCTAACCTTACATTTCCCCAGTGCTTGCTTGTGAAAGATTTATTAAAGTGCTTTCAGGCGCAACTGTACTGTAATGAAATGCACCGGTTTTTCAGCACCTAATTTGCTACCGTTTGATGCGGTTTTGACATTAATGGATTTCTAAGAGTCGAGGAAATTGATAAAAATCGTTAATGACGTGCTGTGAAAAATGATTATCGAACAGCTGCAAGGTTCAATCGCTGATACAAAAGGTTTTAAACAGCGAAATGGTAGCCGTAAGTGTTTATATTATATGTTTGCACTATATTTTCTTTTCATCCGAAACCCTTTTATAAAATGTTTCTCAACTTTTGAAATGTAAGAAGATTGATGCAGCTTATACAACTACCAACACTTTAGTAAAGCATACATGGTACAATAACGATACATTAAGTGAAATCTAAGGCTCCCAGGTCTACTAATTAACTAATCAATCAAACTAATTGAACATATGCATAAACGTGATCTATACATTTCAGTTATTTTAAAACACATGAACTTTAAGGGACATTTTCATCGTTAAAAAATGAAGCTCAGTTTTCATAAGCTCCCTTAAATAAATTACGCCAACTTAAGGTTTATGCCAGTGCTCCAACTTACTTTTTATCGGACTTTACTTCATGTAGTTAAATGAACTAGTTAACAAAAATTTGTCTCAAAGTTGTTTTATTCCTAGTTGTCTTAGGTTAGGTTAGCAAATTCCAGTTCTCGCTCAAAAATCAGAAGTCAGTCTACAGTATTTTAATATAGCATAAATATTTTAACGAAATTCAGATTCTGCAAAGAAATATTCCCGATATGTCCCTAAGAAAAGCAACTACATGGGGAATTCACAGACGGTAAAAGATACAGGAGATCCAATCCTAATCAGGTGCTGTATCGAAATTTAAAAAATAACAAGGGTTATCGAGAAAAAAAATTACAGTTTTGGAAAAATTGCAATATATTCGCCAACTTGAAAATAAATTTGATATATTTGGTAGTTTGGTGTTAGAGACTAGGCCTAATCGATTGACGTCAACGAAATTTTTCTAGGCCTAGATTTTTTGCAACCATACCAACTTTGTTACATTTTTTGGCCCCCGTATTGCATTTATATGTCATTAATAACACATACAGAGCTTTTCAACCATCTTTGGATGACAGCATTGCGATAATATTAAATATTCATTCCAACGAATATAACAGTATTCATAGGTTTTGTGGTGTTTGTTTTGTTTACATTTTACAGGCTAGTTTGTAAATTTGTAGTTTTCGTGAAAGGTTTATTTATAGTGAAAAATGCTAGATGGCTTATAGGAAGAGGATTAAATCCTGCAGTTTGGTGCAGGTTTTCTGGTGAAAACACCTTAGGGTTTATTTACTATTTAAATACCTTCATTTACGAGGGTGAATCAAATATGAACCGGACTTTTGTTTTAAAAATTTTATTGGTACGATCAATACAAATTTTAATACATATTATTTTTCTACATAGTCTCCTCTCTTATGTATACATTTTTCCCACCGAATCGGAAGTTTTTTAATACCTTTCTCAAAGAATGAAACTGGTCGGGTCGATAACCAATTGCGCACAAACGTTTCTACACCTTCGTTGTCCTCAAAGTGGAGGCCTCCCAGTTCTTCTTTATGTGGCCCAAACATGTGGTAGTCACATGGTGGCGAGAAATCAGGACTGTAAGGCGGGTGTTCAAGGGTTTGCCAATGCATTTTGTTCTATTTTCCTTGAGTTAATGCAGCTGTATGTGGCCGAGCGTTGTCATGCAACAGAATCACACTTCGGATAGACATATCCCGCCTCTTTTGCCGATAGGCAAGTTTTACTTGTTGGAGTAGTTCGCAGTAATACTCAGCATTAATTGTATGGAGTTGCGTAGATATTCGCCTCATTAATGATTCTCGTGGGACGGCGTGCATGAGGCTCATTTTCCACTGTCTCTCGGCCATCTGAAAACTTTTTGTGCCAGTCATACACTTGGATCCCTCCCGCACCAAAAATTTGATAACAACACGTTGCGCAACAGACGTATGCACCTGTTGCTCTGACATGATGCTACTAACAGCGCATCGACTACGCCTCGCCAAACCGACGAACTCCTCTCTTCTTAACATCCCTACCTAACATAAACAGAAAAGTCCTGTTCATATTTGATTCACCCTCTTATCTATATTTGAAGTAATCTAATGTATTTCTGAGCAACTAAGCTGTTAAAATAGTTCCTTTTACATTCAATTTTATCGAGTGTTATTTTTAAATAATAAGTAAACAGGTTTATAGCTTGTGTTCTGAAATAGTTTCACGAATTTTCTTTCAAAAATTAATAGTTAAGATGAATTCTGTTTCAGAAATATATCCCAACTGTTTTATTCACCGAAACAAATATTATTCTTGACACAACAGTTCTAATTACTGAATTACTGAATAAAAATTACATGTGTTCATTTTTGCCTAGCAGATATTATTGCATTAGGTATTTACGTACTTGATCAATAACAATAATTTATATGTTTTGGTTACTATACACGTATAGAGCATACGGGCAGATTTTTTTTATTTGATTTAGTGGATACTATCTCCACCTAAAATATATGCAAAATATTTGCACCCTTTATACAGGGTGGTCCAATAGTGATATACTCATAAATATTTAAAAAATCAGCCACTAGGGAAAGATGAGGAGTAGTGAGAGATGGAAACTAAAATCTTTTTCGCTAGAATTATTCGACACTTGGTCAAAAATCTTAAGAGCCTATAATTGACGTAATCTAGTGACAACATTCCATATTATATTTTCTTGGGGAAGAACGTTTAATTTTGCTGCTAATGTTCCTAAACTTTATTTGAAATTGCTAACAACTTATTCCTTATAATAATAAATGAATAAATGGCATATTTAGCCAAAAAAACTATTTTGTAAAATTTCTCTATAATCTTTTACAAAGATTATACTATCAACTTTTGTAAAATTTCCTGAGACAGTATTTGGAATAGGGCAGCTACAAGGAAGACATTTTTATGATTTGATTGTTTTTTTCTGAAATCTAACTTGTTTAGATTGTTGTGTTAGATGTTTTATTTTTTAATAATTAATGATTCTTCCTTAAACAAAGACCATAAATCAGATTATCCATTTAATTATACCAGTTTTTATATTATATAGCAAAATCTTTAAATATGTAAAGGACAAGGACTCACGATATTACGTGAACCAAAGATCTGATTAAAATATTTGCATTTTTCACAATTTTATTGTATAGTTGAATTTACAGGTTGTATGCTGTTGTTATTTATAATTAACTTTCTAATCTTTTATTTTATTATATATTCGTGTTTTCTTTAAGTACTCATAAATAAATAAAAGATAGAAAATATATTATTAGATATTATTTATCAAGATAATCACCCTTTAAATTTGATATTCCTTATCTGTATTAGGTACAGACTCGATAAATAATTCAATACCTATAAGGATCAGGATATGACAGTTCAACCAGCAGTCAACTGAAACAAAGGTATACATTAATATCTGCACCTTCTCTTTAATTTTCTTGCCGTTTATTTTCTTTAATTTAAAAGAGATAGACCGGAAAAGTGACTTGCAGAAAACCGGTATAAATTTGTTAAACTCCATGTCTAGTAACCAGGTCAAATTTCCTAGTGTTAGTATATAATTTCCATACATTTAGAATTCCATTGACGCTAGTCTTCCATTAAGTTAAGTATTTACCATTTCACTAAATAAAAGGAGAACTCCCCTCCAACTATGTATGTATGTAGTTAGCTATGACAAGGTATAAACTATTGATATTGTTATATATCACTGAATTTTACACTCTCAATATTCCCGAGAAATTGTCATGCAAATATGGGGAAGCAAGTTAGTAGGTAAAATTTTTATAGAATCATGTATTATTATGTTTGTGGTATTAAAGAATGTAATGTGAAATAAATCTGAGTTAATTAATGTTCACAGTGTGGGTACTTTGTAAAAATGATAACTAGACAATCAGTACTCAAAAAATAATATTTTGGACTATTTTCTGGCTATTTTTACTTGTACTGTATTAGATTAGATAACGCTTTTATTTGTTAAAATTGCTGACAAAAAATAAAAACTCCGTTTAAAACTTATTGTTGCTAATTTATTTTATTGTGTGAAGAAAAGTGAACTTATTATTAGGACTTTTAATGACTAGATATAACTGCTTTTTCATAATGATTTATCATTGATCTAACATTAATTTGAAGTCAGCGACTTCCTGACTATCCAATTGTATGACGAAATTTTAGACTGCTTAATTACAAATTTGATGAACCTGGCATGGTGTATATTAGCCAAATTCTAATAAATAAATTGCTTTTAAAAAAATTACAAACTTCAATGCATAGTAACAATAATGACACTAAAAAGTAAACCTTACTTGAAATAGATATTTTAACCGAAAGATATTACATGTACTATAAAACTATAAAACGTTTGAAGTGGATGCCAAATTCATATATTTTACATAGGAATATAAACATCTTTATAAATTAAAGAATTTCTGTTATCTATACTATTATAAAATTGTAAGTTTGTCTGTTTGTTTGTTTGTTTCTTTGTTCGGGTATCACGTGAGAACTACTGAAGTGATTTTGCTGAATATTTTTTTTGTTGCAAAGCCTATAGTTTGACTTAAAATCTGGTAGACATTTTATCTCTCTAAATTTACTGAAACGGGAGATATAGCGAAAAAACTTCTACCATGTTGGGTAATACAATTACTCAATTGGTTCCACCGCATGCACAAAATATTAGATCTGGCATCAGCTTAGCTTTTATTCCAAATTCGGAATGTACAAATGTAACATGTTTCGATTTAAGGAAAATCAACTGATATAACAAGCGTAATTTTACAGGGTATTCTTATATAGGAAACTTAGAGCGGAGTAGAATTAGATGGATTTAAAAAACTAAAAAAGTCATATTTGGTGTCCTATAAGCAGCTGCATATATACAATGTGGTGGAAATAAGGGGGAGTGGAATTAGTTATACGGGGTGGGTTATATTGAGTGGGTCATAAACAAATGAAATGATTGAAAAGGGTATTTATACAGTTTGAATAAAAAATCTAAAAAATGTGTTAGGTAAGCAGTTAAGATCTTTGAATTATGTTCATAAGGTTATTATAGTTATGAAATGGGTGAAGACATGTTAGAAGCCGTTGATTATACAGGGTGTTTGAATTATAAGTGAAATTATTTATGTGTGGTTTAAAACTTTTTGTATATCCACAAGTAGTTATATTGAATAGTTAAAATATATAGCGGAGTATAATTACAGGTAGGTTTAAAAATATTATAAAGTATTGTTATGATCTACAAGCTGTTCCTTTTAGAGGATGGTTGAAACATAGGGTGGGGTAGGATTTTAAGGATACAGGGTGGTACAAAAATATTATATTTGGTGGCAAATGAGT
Source organism: Octodonta nipae (assembly GCA_034190945.1). NCBI lineage: Eukaryota > Metazoa > Arthropoda > Insecta > Coleoptera > Chrysomelidae > Octodonta > Octodonta nipae. The sequence goes on from CM067221.1 coordinate 98,067,797, forward strand.
AGTTGCATATAAAAGGTTGTTGAAATATAGTGTGGTGTACAGTTATAATTATACAAGGTGGGTAAAAATGCTATACACATTTTCTTATAGAGCAGTTGTATATATGGAGTACCTAAAATATGGTGCGCAGTAAAGTATAGTTGTACAGTGTCATTCATACAAGGTTAGAAAAAGTTGTAAATGAAGGGTAGTTTAAATGAAGTGTGGAGAGAAATTATACTTGTGAAATTGTGAAATAGCGTAGTTCATAATAAATTGCAAAGATAGGATAGTTGAACTATATAATGAAGAAGTATTATGATAATCATTTTAAATATGTTATATTGGTTGACCAAAAAGCAGTAGCGTATACAGGGTAGTTGTAATACATACAAGGTGATTCAAAAATATAGCAGTCGCGGTTTTGGTGAAATATATTGGACATAGATGAAGTAGGTGCAAATACAAGATGTTTAAAATACCGAGTGGAGTAGATTTATAGTCAAACTTGTTGGATATATTTTTTTGTAGGGTAGAACATGAGCTGTTGCAACTATATGCAATATCTGAAACATCGATCGAAGTAAATTTATAGTTCATAGAGTGTGATTAAAACAATGTTATAAAAAGCTGGATATTAGAGGTGGTTGAAATACAAAATGGACAAATTATACTTTCAAGGGTGGTTCAAAAATGGTTATATAGCGTAGTCCATAAGCAGTTGCATATATAATATACTGAGTGGACCAGAGTAATAGTAAAGTGTTTAAAAAATGTTATATTTGGCGGCCCGTAAGTAGATGCACAAACAGGATGGTTGGAATATTTTGTAGAGTAAAATTATGGTTATAAAGGATGGTTCAAAAATAAGTTGTAATGTTTGACAAATTGGCAGCGGTGTATACAAGATGGTTTTAATGTAGATGGAAGTAGAGTTAGTTATACAAAGCGGTTAAAAAAATGTTGAATAAAATTGTTATATAGGGTGGCCAATAAGCGTTGCAATTTGGGTCATGGTTTAAATAAAAGTTTTAGAGTTGGGGTGGAAAACTGTTTTTTTATATTTGAGACACACCAAGGGTTTTATAGACATTTCCATTAGAATGGATCAAAAAAGTTAAAAAAAGTTATATAAGGTAGACCATTCACAGTTTCATTCTACTATATGCAATGTCTGAAATATGGGGAGAAGCAAGATTATAGTTTCAGAGTGTGTTTAACTCAATGTTAGAAAAAGCTGCATATAAGAGTTGAATAAAATATTAGAGTAAAGAGAAATGTTACTTTAAAAGGTGGTTGAATAAATATCAGAAATCTTTGTTTGCAGCTTAGACCATAAACAGTTGCATAGCTGAAATATAGGATAGAGAGGAGTTATAGTCAGGTGTTCAAAAAGTTATATTGGGTGACAAATAAACAGCAGTATATACAGGATGGTTGCAATGTAGGGTGAAGTAGACTTTCAGTTATTCAAGGCGATTAAAAAAATATTCTCGAATAAAATTGTTATATATGGTGGCCCATAAGTACTTGCAGTTTGGGTGAGATATATTCAGGATTGGTGGATTTATAGTTAAGTAGGGTGGTTCAAACACGTTAGACATTTTTTTATATAGGATAATATTCATAAGTTATTTCTTTTTGCGAAGGCTTGAACACTCCGTGCGCGGGTGCAACCGCGGGTTACGGCTAGTTAATTAATAAAGCTGTTTATACACAATGTTATACAAATATTTTTCAGGTTTGGCACCAACTTCAAAAGCAGTTTTATGAAACATAAAATATCTTTCGTTTTAAATATCTATTACAATTATTTTTTTAATTTTTATTGTCATTATTGTTAATTTTTTTTAAGCTATCAATTTTTTAGTTCTTTCAATTGTTACTAATCTGTTTTATAACAATTTTCTTTATAGACAACACAGATGTACTTAATTTACTATTAAACAAAATAATATTTTTTTACAAATCTCGTATAAAAATAAAAAAACTGACATGTGATGATTTTATTTTGTAAAAATGTATATATATATATATATATATATATATATATATATATATATATATATAAATATATATACAAATATGCTATGTAAAGAAATTTTTCCTAAGAGAAAATGAATTCGTTTAATTTCAATTCGTAACATTTATTGCGACACTGCTTATAATAATTCCATTTCATTATATACTTCAACTTCTCTCTATATGTTTATGGACCCTTTATATTTTTTTTCTATTTTTTTTTGTGAATCACCCTATATTACTGTAACACTTTATATTCCAACCATCCTGTATAACGATAACACTTTAAATTCCTACCATTCTGAATATGCGACTGCCTGTAGACCACCTTATAAACACTTTTGTATTTTTTATAACCACATAACTTTAATTCCATTCCGCCCTATAATTTAACCATCGTATAGATGCAACACCTTGTAGGGTACCCTATAAAACATTCCTTAAAAAAAATTCAAATCACCCTGTATAACTACAATTCTTCTACAGCCTGTATTACAACTATGCTATATATACAACTGTCTGTGGGCTACAAATATAGCACTTTTGTAGAAGCTGCATAACTATTGTTATACTCCAGCATATATGTCTACCACCATGTATATATACATCTGCCAATGTCCACCCAACGTAAGATTGTTTGAGCCACCCTGTTAAACTATAATCCCACTCTACACTATACTCCAACTATTATATATTAGTAACTGCTAAGCGGCTGCTTGTGTGTTTCCTGATACAATTTTTTTATCTAGCTTTTTTCTAACCAACCTGTAAAACTATATTTTCTCTCCACTACACCCTACATTCTAACTCCCCGGTATATACAATTATATTTCAACGAACTTGTATAAGCCTATGAAACTGCTTATTGACTACATATAACATTTTTTTAAACATATTGTATAATTGTTTTCTGAATGTTATTTGTGGCATCTTCTAGTTTATTTTAGATTTTCTTGGGAATAATACCACATCAGAGTTCAAACTTGTGTATATTTTAAAACCAAACGTTTCAAAATCCTGTCGGATTTCGTTTTCAATGGATATAAGTTTATAAAATAAAATTGAAATATATGACAATTATTTGTCAAATAATTGTCATATATTTCAATTTTATTTTATAAACTTATATCCATTGAAAACGAAATCCGACAGGATTTTGAAACGTTTGGTTTTAAAATATACACAAGTTTGAACTCTGATGTGGTATTATTCCCAAGAAAATCTAAAATATTGTATAATGATAACGATAAACTGGTATACTGATAACGATAGCAATGACAGGAAATGAAAGCGATACAGAGATCTCAGCTTCACGTGTGCCTCAAATTAACATCCGACTTGTAAGTTTTTACCCATGTACAAACAGGTAATTTTTTTCTTCGAAAATGTTATTGAACTTTAATTCATATACCAGTTTCGATATTGCCAAAAGAAGTGGTAAATCCTTCACTTTTAAGGAAAATGCATCTGTTTTGACAAACCGCGCATACAGTTTTGATAAAAGTGATATGTGATGATTTTGTTTATAGGCTTTAAAGTGCAATTTTTTTATGTAAACTATCTTATTATTTTCTATATATTTTTATAAAAACAATTTTCAGACCATTCTAAGTTAAGTGCATCCAATATATATGATAACTGAAAACATAGATCTGTAGAGCGGTTAATTAATATAAGTAAGTATTTTGATGAAATTCCAATCTATTTTATTAATTAATTTCATCTTTGTTTTCGAATAAGAAAAATTTAAATGTGCTCATACTAGCGCATCCACCATATATTCCGATATTTTGCAAAATGGACCATTGAAAAAAACATGGGACCAATCTGGAGGTGTCTGCTGGAAGTCCCTTTGTTACCTTGAAATTACTATTTCAATAAGAATAGCGTATATCTAATGCAATACAATTTATATATTATTTACAAACAGGTCCAAATAATTTTAGTTTATAAATAACACGGGAACAACAGTGATGCCCGAACGAACAGAATAATACAGGTGAACATAAATATGCTCACATTGTAGTAAAGGCATTCAAAAGGGGCGTAAGAAGGACAATTTCTAAACAGTTGTGTAGAGTTGGATACACTCACAAACGACAATGTAAATTCCTTTCATATGATATTATCATTCCCCATAGCTATCTCATACGTGAGTAGGGATATTAATGTATGTATGCTTTTGATCGCGGAATTAATTAAATCGTATTTAATCTAGGCGGCTGGTATTATTTTCGTAATTCTGGCCGTACTTTGGTCTCATTAGTTGTCAGTTCAATATTCTTAACCCCGCATTACTGCCGGCAATTTTATAACGCGATCACTTTCGTGTTAGATTTTATCTGACTTTGGGGACTTTGTATTAAATAGAAATCTCTAAACAGATATGAATTATAATTCCAAAAAATAAAAAAAAATCTATTTATTTAAAGGCAAGCTTTTATTGGTATTCTGTTGAACAAAAAATAAATATGTAATGTAAAACGCAAAAGTAACTTAACTAAAAAAAAACAAAAAATATATTTTTGTGCAACAATTAAATACTTTTCTGAAGTCGGTGGCAAAATAGGACTCTAAATCTACTTCCCAAGTTATTTTCAAAATCAAAACCAAATCGGATCATGAATTATAATACCGTATCTATTTATTTTACAATTTTTATTGATATAATGGATTAATTTCTCAATATTGCCAAAAATGCGGTATTTTACTGTTGTTAAGCAAAATTCATATTTGTTGACAAACCTAGTACACAGTTGAAAAAGTGACGTGTATATTCATTATACAATTTACAGTGATATAGCATAATTGGTTTCAATTTTTAATTGTAATTACTATGTTTGGTAAGAATTTTAGATATTGTTAACAATAAAGTTACTCGGAATCCCTATTTGCTTACAAATTCCGTATGCCCATAAAAAAGTAACATGCAATGAGTTCAATATAGATTTCAGACCGTGCCAATCGTTTTAACCGACTTTTCCAAAAATTCGTCCGAACGTTTTTTTTATGTATGCTCGGTGATTATTCAAAATCGGTTTGGGCAATTTTGATGATTTAAACGTCATTGTATTAAGGAATATAATCATATAATTTTTCTATAACGTGAGAATTACGGATTTCTAGAAAATCATTAAAAACAGTAATTAAGGGACTACACTTCAGTGAATTTCTAGGTATCTACACTCTTTTCTCTAAAACGGCTCAATCTATTTAAATATTTTAAATTGTAATCTAGAAAGAGATGTTCCAGTTTGATTCCGTAGGTATAATTTTCTATAACGTAAAAGATACCGTTTTTCTGAAAATCGGAAAAATATTTGCAAAAGCGGTAAAAATCAATGTATATATCAAATGTTCATCATAAATATCTAGCTTGAATGTCAAGATGTGCCATGAAAGTGTTTGTAACTGTTTTCATTTTACGGGGCATAATGTCGACTAAAATGTATCGAAAAAAAAAAGTTATGTGAGCGATCTATCCTAAGCGGTTTACGAAGGTAAGTGTGTGTACGTGCATGGAAATTCAAGCAGCAAGCAATGTGCGCAGTTGAAATATAGAGCTAAGTAAAATTACAATTATACATGTGGGTTCAAAAAATTTTACTAGTAAATGTGATATTATTAGCAGTTGCATATGTAGGACGGTCCAAAGATAAGGTGGAATAGAATTAAAATTATACAGGGTGGTTTAAAAAATGTTGTGTTGGATGGCATATGTAGTTGCGTATACTAGGTGTTTGAAATAAGACAATAACTATAGTTATACAGAGTGGATCAAAAAACTTGAAAAAAATGTTCAATAAGCATATGCAGTAAGAATATTCGAGTTATAGGGTGGAGGAGTCAAAAAATCCTCAAAGCAGATGCATATACAGGGTGATTGAAATATAAGGTGGAGTGGAATTATATTTGTTGGTTGGTTAAAAACAGATTATTTGTATGGAACATAAGTAGTTGCTTATACTTGACATATTGGGCGAAGTAAATTTATAGGTATTAAGGGTGATTTAAACAATAGAAAAATATAAACAGTCAATAGGGTGGAAAAGATTATTACTTATACAGGACTGTTGCAAAATCGTGTAGAGTTAAATAGTATTTGTACAATGTGGTTCAGAAAATGATAGACAAATAATTTAAATACACCGAAAACGTATACAGGGTGGTTGCAATATAGGGTAAATTAGAGTAAGAAAGTAAGTATAATAAAACTAATAAAAAACTAGTAAATATGTGTATAATATAGAAACAGTACAAATTAGAGACAGCGAGAGGGAGAGATAAGAATACGGTTAAATAATAAATAGAATTGTACCTTAAATCAGATAAAAAAAATATGTGTCAGAAATTAGTTATTGAATGTGCACGGTATCTAAACGGTTTTTATTTTAACCCAGTTGAAGTCGGTTCTTTTTTAAATATAAATTATATAAATGATAAACTTTTCCCGTTGTTATTTTTTTTACCAATTTATAACGGCACACTGTATATAGGGACGAAATAAGATTCTCCAGCTAAACCCCAGCTTTCGAACAGAGAAATTTGCTTTATTTAATACTATCGTCTTCACCTAGGGTTACTAGGTAATACCTAGTTAGCACAATATTTTTTAAAGCTGTATAAGCTTCGTCATTGGCAAAAATATGGAATAACTTTGTGAATCTCCTTAACAATCCAAATTCCTTGAGCCGGTTTCGAGTGAGCGCTGAACACACATAAAAAACATATATACAGACGAATTCCGAATTCATTTTGGAAATAGGTTAAAAATCGGATTTATGTAGTTAAACAGAAATGCTTGTAAAGACAACTTTGTATCGCAGACCAGGGCTTAACAGACTGCAATCTTATAAACCTTAAAAAATGTCTTTCCCTAATTTACATATTGTTACGAAATTTACCAAAGTCGACCCCGTTTCATTTCAGTACGACACCGATCGCTTTGAGATAAAAAATGGTTCTCGAAATGACTCGACAGCTGTAGGAGTGATGATTGATTTTGCGAGAATTTTCTATGCTGGTTTTATAAAGGAAGCAGCCCACGATCGCAAGTTAGTTAGGCAGGACGACGAGCGTATATCGTGATGTTATTGCGAAGCAGCTGTTCTGTATAATTTGATGTAAATAAAGTTCTAGAAAAGTGAAAGTGAATATTAGTTTTATAATTTTATATTGAACCCACGGACTGTATAACATAATGGTAGCAGCTTTTCATTTGAATTTGTTTTTGTACCGAGTTAAATAATTACTATCAACAGCAAATGTATATAAGTTTGAATTATGAAAAATTGGAAACATACCTTCTGAAAAATCCAATATGAGGCTCAGTCATTGAACTTCCAGCAGTAAAGTATATTGAGAATATTGCCTCCAAAAATTAATTGTCATATTTTTACACTTAATGTTATACAAATGATATATGTTTTACCTTGGTGCAATACTGAGGAGCATTTCCTAAAGATTGGCTTAAATCAGTTTTCACTCCTTATCTAAATAGAGTAACTGCAACCGATGTGATGAATGTAGGATTTTCAGCTACACTCAAAATGTACTCGTGCAAATAATACAACACAGAATATAAGGAAAATGTGAAGAACAACTAGATGAAGCGCAATTTGCCTTTAGAGAAGGATTAGGAACTCGAGATGCATTATTTGCTATCGCAGTGCTCTAACAAAAATGCAGAGAATACAATAAAGATGTATAGGTCTGTTTCACTGATTTCCAGAACACCTTTGACGAAGACAAACACGAAAAGCTCAAAGAGAACCATCAGACAGAAGGCAATAGTGCGTGGAAGGCCTATCCTCAACTGCTTAACTTATATTCCCAGTTAATATTACAGAAAGAACTGGAGACGCGTGGAAATAAACATTGGATAACACAGATTAGCCGATGAAGGTATACCGGCTGAAAGCGTAGAAGATCTCCAAACCAAGCGTGTAAAGAAGAACTTACGATAAATACCGAGTAAACTAAATTTATGGTTATATTTAAAAACCCAAACACTAAACCTATTCTCATCCTGGATAGAAAACAGATAGAACAAGTTCAAAAATATCTCCGTTCCATCATAAATGTCCAAATGGATCCAGATCAAGAAATTAATAGCAGAATAGATAGGAATCTAAAAATCCACATCAGAATAAGGTTCATAGAATGTTACGTGTATTCATTATTGCAAAGGACATTTTTATTTATTTATTTATTTATTTATTTATACCTGATCGATAAAATATAATACAAAAAGTTATCAATTAAAATAAATTATACAGGGTGAGTTTTATTTGATGATCAGTATGGGGATCTCGGAAATTAGTGGAGATAGAGCAATGGTTAAATTGGGAAAGATTTGCAGTTTTACTGGACCAATTTAATGACACTTTCGGAATTTTGTAAAAAGTCATGGCTTACTAGATATTTTGAAAAACTTTTCTTTTTTTTTTTTGATTGGAAACGATAGTTGGCTATGACCTCAAAAAATCGGACATTTTTTAGAGCTTTTCAACGATATAATACTCGATATAGGTATTCATAAAAATAACGGAGTTATGGATGCTTTTCTCTCTTATTTTCACTCTTAACGTAGGTGGTAGCCATGAAAAAGATTATTTTCACTTTGCTGAATATGGTGGAATGTTATATCATATGCCATAAAAATTCAGTTCGTGCAGCTGAGGAATACTTTCATAGATATTTTAATCTTCGTCAACCTGCTCTATGTACATTTAAGATCTACATCAACTCGTGAGATTGCTTCAGGAGCTGGCACATCTCACCAACTGTAGTTAAGGTACTGAAAGTACACAAGTTCCACCAGTACAAACTTTCAGTTTCTCAAACTTTGCATGCTGGTGACGGACATCGACGTATTTTGTTTTGTACATGGTTTAGAGACATGTGCCTTGACAATCCACAGTTTCCATTATGAGCATATCTGGGCTAAAGAAAACCCTTTCCATGTAGAACAAAGACGACCCCAGATAAAATTTGGTTTTAATGTTTGGTGTAGTATCAGAGGGTCTACTATTCTGGGGCCTTTTTTCTATGACGAATCACTTACTGGGGAACGCTAGTTGAATGTCTTGCAATACACTTTTCAAGACATGTTGCATAATTTGAATTTGAGAACTCGTTTAGAAATTTAGTGGTTCCAACATGATGGAGCACCTGCACATAACTCGTTATTAGTAAGACAACACTTAGATAATATCTGCCCAAACTCTTGGATAGGAAGAAATGGCTCACGCGAATGGCCACCCCGGTATCCCGATTTGGCAGTTATAGACTTCTATTTATGGGGTGCGCTAAAAAACAAGGTATACAAAAGAAAGTATCAGACAGTTGGTGACCTAAGGGAGGCGGTATTACAAGCAATTGAAGAAATTGATAGGCGGTCTGTGAGGAAAGCGGTAATGTCAATCTTAAAAGATGCAATTTTTGTCTAAATAACAGTGGTGGACTTTTCGAACATAAATTGTAACCATTATTATGTACTTTAATTTCTTAAGCTTCTAGTAAGTACCCACTTATTTAGATTTTTTGTTATATCTGATATACCTAATAAAAATTCGTTCAATGTTTTTTGGAATAGTTATTAATAAATCAATCTATTTCATGGCTACCTTAAAAGTGAAAATAAGAGAAAAAAGCATCCAGAACTCCGTTATTTTTATGAATAACTATATCGAGTGTTATATCGTTGAAAAGCTCTAAAAATGTCCGATTTTTTGAGGTCATTGCTAACTATGGTTTTCATTAAAAAAAGATAATTTTGTGTCATATCTCGAAAACGAGAGCTGTCACGCAAACGAGGACATGACAATAATATTGGGGATACAATTCCCTTCAATTCTGATATTTACACTTTTTTTATAAAATCAAAAACAAAGGAGCTAGAAGGATTTGACTAAATTAACAGAATTTCGTTTTTTCAAAATATCTAGTAAGCCATTACTTTTTACAAAAATCCGAAAGTGTCATTAAATTGGGCCAGTAAAACTGATCATCAAAAAAATTCACCCTGTATGAGGGAGTTAAAAGGTCGACATCATAACACGAATACAATGTAAGTCTAAAATTTCTAAAATAAAATATATAAATAATGTAGCACTACGTAACGAAGCCTAAATGTCTTATATATTCTATTGACTCTGGTGTGGGGACCAGGAGGTCTTCAAGAGAGCCACCTTACGCTCTTAAAGGGCAGTCCTCAATAATGTGGACAACAGTTTGGCGTTCGGCATTTACAGAGTGGGACAGGGCCTTATTCCACTTGAAGATGGAATCCGCACATCTGCCATGATTGATTCTAATTCGGTTAAGCGTAGCCGATGTCTTACGTTCTAACTCGAAATCAGGAGTCGTCACTGTGCAACATATGAATTGATTGGAATCGTGGCGATTGGTGGGATTCCATTCCTGCTTCCATTGGCATATATGGAGCTGTAATTGTTCGCCATGAGCTTGGCTGGGGCGGATGTCTTAAGCGAAGTCTGTTGATCTGAGGTTCATTACAGCCCGCATCGGTTCTTAGTTGCCGGTATGCCATTATTTTTTCGTGTTCCCTTAGGAGAGCATCTCTCTTGCGATGATCAAAGCAAAGTTTGGGAGAGTACAGGAAGCCACGTTGTAGGAGTTGATTTAATTGTGCCAGATATTAAACGCGTGGTGTGATTTAATTGTACATCGACTAGCCTGGTGTAGGCACCATTTAGCCACACGGAAGCACAGTGTTATGCAGTGGAAAAGACCAGGGCCAAAGCTGAGCTTTGGAGAGTGATCGCAGAAGTGCCCCAAGATAAGCCAGTAAGCTCCTGAATTATGCTGTTCCTGGTTTTGAATTTTTCTGCTAATTGTATAAGGTGCTGTTTGGAAGACAAAGTCCTATCCAGGGTGCCCCCTAAATATTTTGAGTAATTGTTGTGGTGCAGGCTACGGTTTTCAAGGTAAACATTTAGCTGCTTATTCGCCAGTTTATTGTTTAAGTGGAAGCATGATACCTCGGTCTTGTTTGAGTTTATCTGGAATCTCCGTTTGCGAATGAAAATGCATAAATTATCCAGAATAGATGCCAGGGTAATCTCGGTTTCCTCCATTTATTGACTTCTAGCTGCTAGAGCCCAATCGTCGGCAAATCCAAATATCTTAGAATGGATTTCAAGCATATTAGCGATGTACAGACTGAAGAGGAGTGGCGCCAGCACTCAACCCTGGGGCAGCCCATTGTTTAATTTCTTCTTCTTACCTTTTGTTGCTCCTATAGTAACCTGGAATGTTATATAACTCAGCATATTGCCCACAAGTCGTGAGATATTCTTGCAGCATATGCCGCTGACAAGTCAATAAATGTGACTGAAGTCTTGAGCTTCTTCTCGAAGCCTACTTCTATATAGTTTATTAGCCATAGCACTTAGTCGGAAGAGCTTCTTGCAAAGGACAGAGAAACATGTAGAAATTTGGTCGCCAATCTTCAGTGGGAAGACTGCATGAAAAGAACGAATGGTTAGTAAAGTCGAACAAGTATCACAACAAATGAGACTAGATTGGTGGGTTGTAAGATTATTTTTATATTTTGAAGCCCAAAAAACTTAAACAAATAATGGTATCTATATATAAATAGGCACAGACAAAACGGTTAGGTACCATTTTCTCCTCTCTCTCTCAACTGATTTTCTTTATTTTTGTTTTGTTTAGTTGCTACTGACGACCTTCAGTGCATAATACTAATATTAATTTATATTACTGGTTCATTTATTAAATAAAAAATTATAAAAAATTCATTATTTACGTCTATACTGTCAATGCCAAACAAATAATACTAACAGTGCCGCCAGACTGTCAAAACTCAAAACATTGAATAATTATATATGGAGGGAGCGAGGGTTTGATGCTGTTATATTCTTAGAGCATGTACTTCTGGAGATAGCATGCAATACACAAATGTCGTACCAAGAGTAAAAAGAGATGGCAATAGAGAGAGAGCAAGAGGCTCTCACTCGATTGGGAGATGCAGTCAATGAACTACATACCGCACATAGATCTTTGGATGCAGCTCTTAATCGAGTGAAATAGCCTTTTGACCACTCTTTCTAACCTTGGCACGATATTTGTGCATTGTTGGCTACCGCTAGGAAGTACAAGTTCTCTGATTAGATTGGTTGACAGTGACAGGCTAACGCTTTTTCAGACAATCACACGATGACTATCTTTTATGCTTCAGCATAAAGTGTTGTTATTGTTTAGTTGAGTTTTCGGACGCGTTGCCGTAACTTTCATATTAAGTATTCTGTTTTTAATGTGAATTTAATTATTTGATTAATATAATAATATCAGAATATTCCCGAAGGTGTTGTGTAAAAAATTGTCAGACAGCGAACAATAGAGAATGTATTAAATATTTAAGATCTCATAGGGTTGTTGGTCATCTATTTTCTTTAATATTTACGAACTCGATTGAAACCGCAAATGACGAAAACTCTTAGGTTGCAAAGAACAATCTTCCTATTCTTATATCGAACATTTTCAAAGAAGCGGTTCCAGCCAAAAATTTCGGGGGTCATTCATTTGTCAAAAATATTCCGAAAACCGATAATTGATTACATTTTTATTTTCTATTTATTTCAATCGATTTATCAATATGAGTGTACAATTTTCGTCATTACTCTACTTCTCCGGTTTCTCCACAACTTTGTTTCTTATAAAAATATACTTTTTACAATTTCCTGAACTAGAGTGGAATTTCGACCACTGGGTACTATCAATAAAACTTCAATCTACAGTTTTTGCTTGAAATATCTCTTTCTATTGGATTGTGAAAAATTTTAACCCCCGAGAAGAGGTGGACCTCCAGTCACCAGTGTATCTCCACGCTCTGAAATTCCTTTAATATTAAACAATACAAACAACAAATTGGTCAAAATAATAAAATTTTATTCAATCAAATGAGTTGTGGTTAACAGCTATGAAAGTTACACCTAAAGGTGTTAATTTCGAAGAAGTTTCTACAGTCTTTAGGAAAGACACTGCTCAAGGATGTGCTAATCTTGTATCTTAGCTATAGCAGAATATAAAAATGCGGCGTGATGATAGGGCCCTAAAAATTTGTGATTTTTGATAAATTATTCATGTTGTGTTTAAAAATTTAATCATTTAGGTATCTAAACAATATGAAACGTTTATAATTAGAAATACCACCAATGATTTCCGTATGCATCTAAATAATCAATGTTGTAGAAATACAATAGGAAGAAGAAACAGAAGCTGTTAAGTGAATTTATCGTATGGTAAAGAATTTCCACTTCGCAGTGCCCTTCGATGAATTCTGGAAGTTGTTCGATTTCGAACAAAGAGTTTTTACTGGTGACGCCAGTTCGTTGTTATAAGTAAAGGTTAAAGGTTTAGACCTATTGTCGAGATTGTTTTCTAGAACAGCAACCAAAAAAACTTCAAATTGTTGACAGAAGGAAGAATAAAACAGTTATTTCCAGAAATTAATTAAATTAAATAAAGTTCAATCTAACCTACAGTTGACATTTCCATTCCTTTGAGAGCGGCTTAGGTAAATATTAAAAATTTGCCAAGAAATTGTTAGTATACAATGAAACTATATCTAGGACTTTAATTCATTCATAACACCTTTACATTTGAAAGGTACTTTAAACAATGAAACTGACTATAAATAGATAGATAAACCTTATTGCAGGCTGGTTGATTTGCTGTTTCAGTCCAAAAATTGAACAAACACAATTTCAAGAAAGAACAAAGTTACTCAAAACGTGTTTTATAGATTGGCAAATAAATCCTTAGGCAACTTTTTCTATATTTATGAAATACTACCTGGCACAAGCACGCAAATACAAAAGCTGCAGTAAAATATATGTATGCATGGCGACGATATTAAACAAAAACAAAAATTAGACGAAGTTTTCCGACAAAATTTTATAATCTAAACTTTAATTTTCCAATTACATTTCATGAAAATATAAACCAGTACGAAGAGAAAGGGGTCGTTGTATACCATACCAATAACAAATGAAATTTCATAAATCTTTTTAACAAAAGATTTTTAACACATAAATAAATTAAGATTTTTTAAACGAATTACAGGCTTACTTCTAATTGCTAATTTAATGTCTCTAAAATGAAGCCTGTTTGAAAACTTATAGACAAAACTAACGTAAAGAATTTTTTACATGTAGTATTACACAGCAAAAATCTCTTTTACGCCACCATTTTAAACAGATACTTTATTGTTAATAGTTTCCTTTTCCGTCTAAAATTTGATATAAATCCACTCTTAACACGATTTACATTTATTACAATTTTATTTGACTGGCATTCCAAGCTGTAATTTCCTTAATTAAAGAATCTTCACTATCGAACATTGTTATTTTTTTTTGTTTATATTTCTTGTTTCCATAAAGGGTTTTATGATATCAATTCAAACTGTCAATATTCTTTCATCAGAACTCTTTAATATTTTATAACTTGTTCAATTTTTAATATTTTCTAAATATTTGAAATATTTAATTAGCCTAAGGGGAAACGAATTATTTATTAATGTCCATGAAATTTTTAAAAGCAAAATTTAACGTCACCTCAAATGATTCGCCAATATAACAATTAAGGTCTCCATTGCCAAGCTGTAAAGTATTGAGTCTATCTCATAAATGTTTAATGTTTGTTTACTTTATTTTCGCGATTTATTGTTATGCATTAATAATTTAACAAATTGACAAATCGACGTTTAATCGATAAACCATTCCAAAGTATTTGCAGACTTTGCAAATTTAACTCAAAATAAACTGCAATATACCGCTTCGTCCATGGAGTGCGAGAAAATACTTAAATATTCATATCAAATTATGGAAAGAAAGAAACTGTATAATACACAGCAGTATGCTGTATAGGGAATCGATTTTTGAAGAATCAGAAGTTGAAAATAACGAAAACGAGAAAGTTTTAAATACCTAATGATCACCTAATATCATTTATACGTTATGGCTGATCAGAATTTTCAAGTATTGAAGCTTAGTATGTGATTTTTTATTAGTTGAAAACGCAGAAAATAGTTTTTGCGAAATTATATTTTGTATAAAAAGCCTTCTCGACTTATAATATTTCATTTACCTATGTTTCTAACAGAAATGATTTCTAAAAACTACAAATGTTTATTTATTTGAAAATTACTTCTTTTAAGTTTTATTTTATATAATTGCAAGTCACGTCTGAGTTGATTCATTGACAAAGTAACCCAAAAAGGGTTAAGAATACAGCTGCAAGAACATAATTAATTGCTCTTAAAATATATAGAACGCATAAGAAAACAAAGATGCAATTCTGCTAAATATTACAACGTTATCATTAATTCTTAGTATTTAAAGGGATAACGATAATGTAAGATGCAGCTTTTTCTTCGGTGTGAAAAAGATACGGGTTGCTGGTTAGGTTTGTTCCTCGATGGGCATCTATGCAGTGGAAGTCGCTCTCCTGGTGGCTTTCCATATTTTGATAATTTTCAAAGCAAGATAAATACATAGTACAACAATTAATAAACATGTTGGTGTTAACCAAAAATTGTTTGAGATATCAGTATGATGTTATTGAACCCTACTATAAGTGACACCTCGTTTTAAAGCCAGTTTAAAAATTCAACGGTATATCGTTTTTGATATTCCATCAACATTCAAAGAATTTGGGAATTAAAACGTGATTGCTGATGTTTTTCCGGGAGGGGGGGATTTATAAAATCTACCATTCCCCTCCTTATTTCCGAGAGAACCTTAATTTTAATTTTAAGCGACAAATTGTAAATTAAATGGAATATAAAAAATTAAACCTAATTTGAGCGCATTACGCATATGTCAGGTGAAAGGGTTCATTATGAGGAATACAAATATCTATCTTTTTTATATTTTTAAAGTGAATTGTTTCAAAGATATTAAAAAAATATTTAAAAAAAATACTGATATTCCCTTTATTGCCGAAACCATACGATCTAAAATTTCGAAGAAAAAATATATTAGAAAAATATGTAGAAAAGCCTTTATTAATGCTGGGAAGCAAATTATAGAATGTAATGGAAAATAATATATTTTTTTAAACGCAACATGTAATAGGTATCTATATATAAATAGGCAAAGACAATACTGTTAGGTACCATTTTCTCCTCTGTCACTTAAACGATTTGCTTTATTTTTGTTTTGTTTAGTAGGCTACAGATGACCTTCAGTGCAGAATGCTAAAATTAGTTTATAATATTGGTTCAATATTTAAATAATAAAATAATAAAAAGATCATTATTTACATGCATACTGTCAATAGCCAAACAGTGCCGCCAGATTGCTTGAAGAGAAATCATAAGATAGGTTGACTCCAATGTGAAAGACAAACTAAATTAAATGTAAAACTAAAAGTTTTGGACCTTCGCTAAAGTTAGCCTACGTATGTTATAGGAATAAAACCAACGAAAAATTGTAATACATAATAATCGCCGTTTATTGGGCGCTCGCAAGTTTGCAGTTTGCAACTTTCATTGCATTGTAATTATGGTTTGTCCACTAAAATCAGAATTATGTTGCACCTCATCAATTTATTACTGATATCTTCTTTATTTTAACCTTATACTTTTAATTTAGAGTCTTTTGTTTTTGTCGGGTAATTTTCATAGAAGTTTAACTAAGATTACAGGAAATTGTGAAATTATGCAAAATTCACGATAAATAGGTAGATCTGACAACACTGAATGCTTAGCCATCTGCCAGAAATTTGATTTAAATTTTGACATTTCATTACTTTTGTAGTGATTAGGTTGAAAATTTTTAATTCAATAAGACAAGATTTCAAGGTATTTTCAAGGTTTCAATTTCAATTCACAGAAAAAAATTCTGAAAAAATAGGTGTATTTAACTACTATTAATTAACAGTATGGGATTCCTATTTCTTTGTATTTTCTACATAAAACAGAAATCGTCATGGGTTAATACATTGGTAAGTAAATTTTTTATATTGAAAATCATACTGAAAATTAATGTTTTCTGACAATGTGGGTATCTTATAGTTAATTAATTTTACATTACATGGTCCCATTGCTGCAAAGTTCTGACTGTTAATTTTAAAGATTTGTTTGAATATTTTAGATTAAGTTATTATTTATTCTAGAGTAAAATATATTTTTTTACATACATATTACCTTTGAAATCGTACACTACTGGCTTTAAAATTTACAACCTAGATGTTAAAAAATTTTAAATCCAGAACGCTCTACACAAAAAAAACCACTGCGTAATTGTATATGCTAGGTTGGTTGATAAACACGGCAGTGGCTGGGTAACGCTCTTTCAGACTTGATGACTTTGGAGTTGCCTATAGTTCAATAGGAAAACATTTAGTGTTGTAAATTATAGATCAGTATTGATTTTTTCGACAAGTAGTACTAACTTTCGTAAAAAATAATATTTGTAATTTTTTCTTGATTTTAATTCTGTTATTAAAATGTCATTAAATATTTTAGTTTTAGTTTTTTGTTTGTAATCTAGGTTAATGAAATCGGTTGTGTGTAAATGACAGAAACTTTTAGGTTACAAAGAAAAATCCGCCGACAATTTCATTTCACATGTTGCATAGACAGTATTACGTTTGTGATAATGTATAGGAGATATTTATGTAAAGATATTCCTAGAATAATATACCTAAATAAAACATAATTTCGTAAATTATTTCTACAAACGTAATCCAAATGAAATAATAGGGATAGCAAAGGCCTGACCTTTTTTCTAATTTCAATTCAACTCTATTTCCTGTAGAGACAAAATAACGTCAATAATGTTCAACCTATAATTTTAATGAATTAGGGTCGAATTTCAACCAACCACTGGGCCACCGCTAGTTTTCGGAAATATTATATAAGGCTCATTTTCTTTGGGACAACCCGTATATATACTCCCCTTCAAACAGATTTACGCTGTTCTCTTCACAATTGCAGCAGTTTTATTTCTAATATTAAACATCTATGATATATTTCAACTGGAATATCAATTCGAGACGATGTTTATTTTCTGAGGAAACTTGACAATAAAATGTATAGCTTGAAGTTTCTTTAGCACTTCACTTTCTAAACTTTATTGCTGCCATCGAGTTATTTCGCTCTTCCGATAGATTCCTAGGCGAACTTCCAGGACTCTTTGGTAAATTAAATTTCTTTCCTAAATTTCTCAATAAAGAAACTCCTGAAAATAGTTATGGAACGGCTAACTTTATTTTCATAAGAAGTTATAAAATATACACTTTTTACTTCTTATTTTCTTCTTATAGTTGAGTTCGTATTCTTTCACTACAGAGTCTGAATTTTTGCACAAGCAAATTTCGAATATATTCAGCAATTCTTAAGAAAATCCTAAAACGTGAGACATTCATGTTACAGCATTGTTGCTATGAGGAACAATTATTTGCAAATTTTTTAAGAATGAAATATCCGTTCCAGAGGACATTCAATTGTGGGAAGCGCAACTGATGAAGGTTTCCTAACCAGAAACAATATATATTATATATATATATTGTCTTGCGCACAAAAGAATGACATCTTGAAGAGAGTTTCCTTTAATTTGTTTAGATAATTTGGTATACATGATTTCAAACACTAACTTTTCGGAATTTCATTTACAAATATTGAAAAAAAATTAACTGACTTCAAAATAAAAATGAAAATAGAATATTAATAAGAATACAAAACCCTACACTTATCTGGGTGACCTAACCTAGTGAGTAGCTAAGCCTAAACTAAATATTAATAGCACATTCAGAGTTATTAGGCAAACAAATATCTGCTTAATATGTACAAATTAATTATCTACTGAAGTTAGCCCAAAAAGCAGCCCAAAAATATTTCATGACTAACAGGGTGATCAATACCCAGATTTGTGTGAAAACATTGAACAGTTGGTATTGTAAATAAAGACCAAAAATAATAGGTTTGTTCCTACCCGATGCGAAAGCGTACATGTGACGATCACCGTCATGCGCATTCAAGAAAACCTGTTCCAACCAAGTTATGACGGTTCGGTAAACGATGCATCACGGTGTTCCAACAAAATAATGTACCGTTTTTCGCATCGTCATTTCAATCCTTGGTGAAGAGCAAAAATCGTTTGGTGATTCTCACTAATCATGCGCAGTAGAAACTGTCAATAAATTAAGGTTATGGAATGCAGGTCGCAGAGTTCAGACCACAAACTTGTCAGAATACCGTTCCAACTAATATTTTTTGTGACTATACAATGGTAGTACGTTGAACGGTGATAAACTCGCAGTTGCGCACAAATTCGAAGCAGGCGATTTCGTGACAGTTTCATGGCGGTACGAATACTGCAAGTAGGAACAAACCTGATAACGACGCAAAACTGATATTTTCTTCTTGACATCTGAGACTTTGTGTTGAAATATACTACAACTAACCACAGAAACTGCTACAAAGGATTTAACTTTGGGTTTTAATAAAATTAATTTAAAAAAAAATAAAGAGCAAGAACTCGTAGTAAATATACAGATTGACTTATATACCAGAGAGCCTATAGGGATCCTAATACTGAACTGAGAAACAATAACGTATTGCTAATCGAAAAATTAGCAAATTTATAAATTTACAAGTGATAATCAGCATAAACGGCTAATTTGATGCTAATAAAATGCAAAAACTTAACTCTGTTAAAATGCATGCAAATAAATAATTTTTTTATTTAAAAAATTTAGTAACTACAATAAGGTATATGTAAAAATCAGACGCGTACTTAAAAAATGACATTAAGGATAGGAATGATCTTAACAATCATGAAGTAATTATTCATTAAAGTAAACAATAGAAGTAATCTGCCTTTATTGTGCTAGAGGGCACTTTCTCAGAGTATCCTGATAAGAAGACATCAATTTTTTTAAACTGCTGTAACTATAATAATGAACATATCAAATATAAAGAGCAATAGATGATAGAACAGGAAGAGGGGTTTCTCTAAATTTGTAATTAAGAACAAATAACATTACTAATATATTTTGTTAATGCATTTTCTGTAAATATTTTGCAAAATTAGTATAGTATTAACATTTTAAAATTTTTAGCTTAAAATGTTGTCACCCGTGTTACATACAGGGATACCTCTGTAGGTTGAAAAAGCATGTACAGTTGAATTTAAACAGCGATGTACTTTTTTGAATAATTAAACTATATTATAATAAATATAGATATGAGAAAATATTTGTTATAATGCCATGTTTTACTAACTAGGCATCTAAAAATAACGGAAACTACAGAACAAAAAATATTTGTTAAGAGATACCGATATATTTTTATCACAAATTTATTAGTATACACTATATTTAAATACAATATATACCAATAAGTGAAGCCATGCTCATCACAAAAATGTTGATCGAAATCTTCATCTATGTTTGATTCGTTAAACCATAAACAATAATATTGTTAACCCTCAAAATCTTGGTCTGGTAAATGGTGATTTAAACATGTTGTAAGTGTGCCTCTGTAATTTCTTTTTCAATACTGCTTGTACACTTCCATAAAAAAAACCTACAATTGCAAAACTTACATAAAAAATGTTATTTTAAGAAAAAAGTACTATACCTGTTTCAGCTTCTAATTTCCCTATACACATTCATTCTAATCCGTACATCTACCATGTACATAACCTTCATTTAATACAGCACTACAAAATGTGCCATCACAATGAAAGTATCTTTTTGCACCGAAAATGGCATTGTGCTGTCTTGAAAAATACCATTTTATATACAACAAAAAGGCGATAAATGTCACAATGATATTTTAATTAATTAACACTTCAAATCTCGAACTAGTTACTCTTAAATTCAACGGTCTACAACTGAGGGTAAAAACGACGAACTGAGTGTAAAAATGAAATTCGCGTTGCCAAATCAGTATACTTGATATTGATCACCTGGTATCTAGTTCGTTATTAAACTTGATTATTGAAATACTGAAGGCGATTTAAATCTTGGTAAATAAATTAATTCAATTAAACAGAAAAAACACTAAAATTGGAACATTAATAGCGAAAAATTAAGTAAGAAACATACGAAAAAATTAACCGAATTGAAATCCTCTTCCTTTTGGAGATCGGGTATTAAAATTTTCTAAAGTATACGACTTGAAGGCTCAAAGAACAAAGTATAAATATCCAAGACAATTTTCTTCTACAATGTATACAGCAAAGCATTAATTTTCAACGTTACACACAAAAAATGCACAATTATGGTGTATGATAACATTAAATTTTATGTTGATAAAAGATATTATTACTGACACATTTGCATAAAATAACAATTATATAACAATTGTTTCATTGCATTGTAGTATTATGACTCTGAATTGAATATAAGCATTTGTAAATACAATTGTTATTTCAGTGCAAAGTTTCCCAAATTATTGTTTAGTTTTGAATTTATATCAAATATTAGCTTAATTTAGCAAACATAACCGTTAAAATTCATATAATGATAACTCTCATAAAAAATCTAACTTACATTTGTTAATTCATGGACTGACGATACACTGTGTTCTGCAAATGGCTATTAAAAAATGCTTTGATAATGGAAGTTGTTGTAATTAAACGATATTTAATAGGAAGAATATATCTTATAAAAGGCAGAAAGTTATTTGGTTTCAACCTCAGCTGTACAGCAAATCTAAAGATCAAGTGCCAAAGCTTAGCTAGAGATTCGCCATCCAAAACTAATAAAAAGTTTAACTAAATGTAAAACCAGAAATGCTCAGTATTATCGAAAGAGGGTGTTAAACAATAATGTACAGCTTCATGTCTTTCAATAAAAGACATAAACCATAATGAAAGTGGTATCTAAACCATTAGGAAATGTAAATCTCTGTATCAATACGGAAAACATGGTGAACATTCAATAAAGCCCTAACAATGAGTAACTTGTGTCTCGTGGCTGCAGCGGTTCGTACTAGAAGGTTAACGAAGTTTCTCGTCTCGAATGAGTCGGCTTGACATTTATAACCCCTTGTATCTTTAACAGGCAACGCAACCAATTTTGTATTTAAAACGTGTATTAAGGAGTTATTACAAGACAAGGAAAGTTGTCGAACGATATGTTTTTGCAAATAAGCTAAACTTATTAAAGAAGAAGGAGAAGCCTGAACATGGAGACCGAGCTTATCAATTCCTATCCCTAATTTTTTGACACTTTAAAACAAAACCATTACGAATTAACTATTTCAACTTAGGAAACATACGTTATACGTTGTTGTCGTAAATATCCGCAAATAACTAGAGAGTAGTATGTTTGCATTACTATTTCTTACTATCGCCAAGAGAGCTGGTGATGCAGGGTACTCAAGAAGCTCAGGCATATTATTATTCCAGAAAATTCACGAAAAACAGCTCTGACTATAAAACCTATACATTTTTACTAAGTCGTATCCTTTTTCAAGCTAACTATAAAAGGTCAGTTTTGTTTGTTTTACTAAAATGGAAAGCTTTAATTTCTGCATGCTACAAACTAATTTAAATTTATAGTGGTGTGGACATTCAAAGCTAATTGTTTATAAAACTCATGCACCGAATTACCGATTTCGATGAATTCAATAAGTAAGTTTCTTTTTTCTTCTTTTCTTTGTTTGCTTTGTATCTTTCTTTTATTATCCAGATTATTGTTCATTAAAGCTTTCAAAAATATATGTTCACAATACCACATATTCTTCAAAACGACAACATTTGTTTGAAAAGTTTAACATCCTATATCTGGAAAACTATGCACTACCATTATAAGAATTACTTCCGATTTATGGATAGCAAATCTCCAGCCCAACGTTGCCGCTTTTTTTCAATACACTCTTAATAATCACTTTCATGACAACCTAGCAACTGTTAAAGAGTAATTAATTTTAGGACCGTTCCTTTAAAGAAACTTGTAACCCGATTACATGTTCTAAGTAAAATATCGCAAAGTTAAATGATTTATTGTATTCTGAGGATGGTCATCCTAAGATTTTTGAATTCGCTGGCAAACCTCAGCTCAGTTATTGGATAATTGTACTTCTATTGATGACAATTCTGGAAAGTAGGATAACGCGTTATTTTTCAGCTTTAAGAAGAAGGGCTTTCAATCAATTGACGTTGCGAGAAAAGTGAAGTCTTGATTTTTAATTATTGTAAAGTTCAGTAATTGTGTTTTCCAGAAACCATTGTGAGGAGCACGGGCGGCTGTCCCTTAAGCGCACTCGTGCGCTGAACCACCATATTTAACAAACTTTTAATAAGGTTAAAAATCAACACAAAATGTTTAATAAATATCATTTCAATAAGAACGAATTTATCAAAAAACAATTTAAGCTCTAATCCAAATTTGTATTAAGACTAATATCAACTGAAAGAATATTTCACCGTGCTCTACGGTTAACGCACGGTGAAACTTGTATAGCTTCTATGAGATACGATATAACACGCTTAGCGCGTGAGATAGAAGATAGTTAATACAAACTATATGGAGTAATGGGTTGATTCTCGTACGCCGCGCGGAGACACCGAGCTGTGCTGATATTGACCGGACATATCCGAATGTTTCAATAATTCAATTTTTTGTTTACTTGATTTAATTAGATGTTGTTTTGTTTTTGTCCTCGTAGTCTATGAAAGAATATTTAATATAGAGAGTGTGTGTGTGTTTACATAACAGAGAAAATGAGTATCAACTTAATATTGACTATATTTTCAAAACAAATTAGATATAAAATTGGCTGGTCCACCTAGGCCATATATTAATTGAAAACAAGAGTGCAAAATAAAAAATATAGTATTAACACCAAGTGTTAAAAGTGAAATTTATAATAAAAAGAAATGGTTGTGTGGATGTGATCACAACAATACATTATTTTGTTTTCCTTGCATTAGTTTGGTCGGAAACTGGAGCGAAGGATTAAAACGTTTCTTAGAAGTACGATGTCTTAGGACTGGCTAAATGCTCTTTATGTGCTTAGTATTGATAAAATATATTCAATCAATGCCAGATTTTCATAAAAAGGTCATTGAATATTTCGCTTTCGAAAAAAGTCGACGAATATTTTAATTAATAAAAAATAAATGCAGCATTAGCAAAGCTAATGTTTGTTTTGTTGCACCTTTGAATTCCAATATTTGACCAATAAAGTGCACCACCAGTTTCATAACCCACCAGGAGCTACTGGTGACGAGTGAAAACCCAAATATACATCCAGAATATTAAATTCAGTTATATGTACTAAATATATAAATAAGTATTCGAGATTTCAATCAGTTGGGGGGAGCACAACCAATAAAATTCTCGACTAGAAACAATATATTTTCTTGGCATTGTTGCTTTTTTATTATTATTTCAGCCGGTTTTATGTTTACGTTGCTTTTATTGAAACTATTAATTTAGAATGTTTCTTAATTCTTATCTTTAGTGACTTAAAACGAATTTTATAACAATATTAAGTAATAATGTGAGACAATTTACAATTTTTTTTATTGACAACACTCAAGCTCATCAAAACCCTAAACAAAAGAAAAAGTAAACAAAACCGGTGGGAAAACAGAGGAGAGCAAAGTACGGAACTGTTTTGTTTTAGTACATTTTTATATACATACTGAACCAATTTATAACTCCATTACATCAAAATAACTGCCCTGAATTCCAACTTCTTTAATATATTTGAAGACGCGAGATGTAAGACCGACATCTAGGATTTTCGAGAGAATCAGTACAAAGAGATTCCGAATCTGGAGCCGTTCCGTGTAATTGCTGTTCTCTCTTAACTCCTAGGGCACAGAATGTCACGATAAAATTTTTTCAGGTTACTTCACAGAGATATTGAATACTCTCTACGAGGTGTCATTACTTTGTACGCAAGACAATATATATTATATATCAATATAATACATATTGTTTCTGGTTAGGGAACCTTCATCAGTTGCGCTTCCCACAATTGAATGTCCTCTCGAACACTTCTTTATGCATTTGATGCATTTTGTTAAATTTGAAGAAGTGTTCGAGAGGACATTCAATTGTGGGAAACGCAACTGATCAAGGTTCCCTAACCAGAAACAATATGTATTATGTTGATATATTATATATATTATATTGCGTACAAAGGAATGACACTTCGAAGAGAGTATTCAATATCTCTGACAGGTGAAGTAACCTGAAAAAATTTTATCCTGACATTCTGTCCTAGGAGTTAAGAGAGAACAGCAATTACACGGAACGGTTCCAGATTCGGAACCTCTATGTACTGATTCTCTCGAAAATCCTAGATGTCGGTCTTACATCTCGCGTCTTCAAATTTAACGAAATGCATCAAATGCATAAAGAAGTGTTCGAGAGGACATTCAGTTGTGGGAAACGCAACTGATGAAGGTTCCCTAACCAGAAACAATATGTATTATATTGACATATAATATATATTGTCTTGCGTACAAAGGAATGACACCTCGAAGAGAGTATTCAACATCTCTGACAGGTGAAGTAACCTGAAAAAATTTTATCGTGACATTCTGTCCTAGGAGTTAAGAGAGAACAGCAATTACACGGAACGGCTCCAGATTCGGAACCTCTGTGTACTGATTCTCTCGAAAATCCTAGATGTCGGTCTTACATCTCGCGTCTTCAAATTTAACGAAATGCATCAAATGCATAAAGAAGTGTTCGAGAGGACATTCAGTTGTGGGAAACGCAACTGATGAAGGTTCCCTAACCAGAAACAATATGTATTATATTGACATATAATATATATTGTCTTGCGTACAAAGGAATGACACCTCGAAGAGAGTATTCTTTAATATAATTAACCTAAAACACTCGCAAAATGTTTTTTAACGAAGCTATTTTCAGCGAAAAAGTAAAGTAAATCACTGTGAAACTCAGATTGATAATTTCTAAATGAACTAATGTTCCTCATTGTGAGTTTCTCTAGAGCAATTACTGTATAAATTGCATTCAAATGTTATATGCGTAAAAACGTTATAATTATCGCATTTGAATCTTACTTCCGATTTTTTTCCACTGCAGAAGCTACACCGGCCATGAGCTTCACAAATAGCAAGCGAAATAATTATTTCTAAAATACATATTTGAGCTAGTCGTCATTTTATTTCGCATTTGCATAGCACGACTATCATCTAGTAATTGCATACCCAATTATTCTAAAAAGTTTCGCATAGGCGTCTGAATTTTTTATTGGCTACTGCAGTATTACATTTAGCGAACAATTATATAGGAATTTATTCCTGCAAAATTAAGCCTGGCATAAAATATCATTTAGAAATGCATCGGGCTCAATTATACGAAGAACGCATCTTATTTATTGTATGGATACCATTATTCGTCTTAATATAAGTAATAATCGTTTCAAAATTATAAATTTACATAATTTTAAATCTGTGACCTTAACCATATTGATATATGAAACACTCGAACAATTGGATATTTGACTGTATTAAAAATATGGATCAAGCTGGCGAAATCGCAAAAGATAATTATTACTACCAGTTATTTTATGTAGCATTTTATAATAAATACCACATTAATAACTTTATAAGAAAGATAATAAAAAAATTAACATTTTAAATAGCAGTCACGTGAAAAAGAACGCGCTGAAAATCGTCTTAAGTTCTGTTTGTGCTTCTCTGTTCATGCCTACGTTCCCAGCTTAAAGCATATACTTCTGGAGAGCATCATGTTATCTCACCTGGTGCTCCCAATCGATTAAAATAGTTTGTTACTGTCTCTATTGCCCTCTCTTTGTAGTTTTGTCAAGATATTTCTAGATTTCAGACAACCCCCTGAAGTGTATGCTCTAAACACTCATCACAGAACAATGCATTGATATAAATTCGAACTGAAGAAACCACTAGTTAGGTCACAAATAAAAAATGAATCGTTTAGGCGGTCGTACTTTTATTTGAAGTTAATTCCCTATTTTTTAGATAGATAGATAATTTAGAGGTCTAAATTATCTGTAATTTTTTGTTAATACTGTGCCAGTAATAGAGACCTAAAAGAGCTTTTGTTTTACATTTTCTTTTATATTATTTATATGTTTTGAAAATATTAATTATTATTTTTGTCATAGATTTGGTTGTCACTTGTTGAGAAAGCAATGGATCAAAAATAATTCGTCTTACTTAATAAAATTTTTACCTTTTTAATTAACTTTAATTAAGTTAAATACTTTGTTCAACTATGCTTCCTATCTTTTATTTTGTATCGTTTGTATACGAGATGATTCCCCATTCATTTGAAATAAACAATATTTGATGAGACTTTAAGTACTTTATTAATTATTTTCATCAATAATAATTTAAATTTAAAAAAGAAACCGACTTCAGCAGACTTTTTTTATCTGATTTAAGGTACAATTCTGTTGAATATTTTAGCGTGTTCTTATCTATCTTTCTCTTTCTCCGTCTCCAATTTTTTTCTATATTTTCCAAATATTCTTTAACTTTTATTATTTGGAACACTTTCTATAAATGTAACTCCAATTCACTCAATATTGCATCCACACTGTTTACCTATGCTTCTGATTATTGGTCACCCCTATATAACTTATTTGTCTATCATTTTCTGAACCACCCTGTACAACTATAATTTAACTCCATATAATATTGCAAAGGAACTAATATCTTTAAAACCACCCTGTATAAGTATAAATCTTCTTCACGCTATTGACTCTTTCTATTTTTTATTGTTTAAATTATTCCTGTATACCTATGGTTTTATTTCGCCCCATATGTCTAGTATTCCACTTATGCTACTCATGGTGTACCCTATGTAACAAAATCAAAATTTTTTAACCACTTTTTATGACTATAATTTTACTCTACCATTTATTTCAACTACTCGGTATATGCAACTGCTTCTAATTTTTTTGAACCCATTTCTATAATTATATTTTACCCCATCCTATAATTCAAATATCATACCTGCTTATGCTTATATAAAACATTTTTGAATTACAGTATTTTTACTCCATCCTTACTTCAAACACCTCGTATAAGCAACTACTTATGTTTCTCACAATATAACTTTTTTAATCGCACTATATTACTGTAATTCTACACCACCTTATATTTCAATCAACCTGTTTATTCAACTGCTTCTAACATTTTTTGAAGCCTTCTATATAACTGTAATTATATCCACTGTGTATAACTATAGTTTTGCTCCACTCTTATTTCAACCACCTTGTACATGTAACTACTTATGTGACATCCATTACAATATATTTTTAATCAACCTGTATAACTAATTCAATTCCAACTTATATTTCAACCTTTTTGGAAGTAGGTTAGAAATAAAGGTACATGATAAATACAGCTGTACTAAAAATTATACAAAAGCAAGTACACCAAAATGTAGCTCAAACTCCGGCTCCATCTAGCTAGATTCCGTCAAGGTGTTCAACAGATTCTGACTGTGGGATGAATGGCTCTCCCTTCGGGGCTGAATATTGAGACTCAAAACTATATATACTTTGAGTCTCGTCAGGGTAGAAGTCACTATCATTCGCACCATTAGAATTATGTCCTCGTATTCATGATTATTATTGATATCTCTCGCATTGTACTCCCCAGTTTGATCATCGAACAAGTTCGCTGGCAGGTAGCCGTCTCAGACAATCAACATCTCGAGCAATGGTCCCCTAACTCTTGCGCTGCAGCTGTACAGACGACGTTGACCTATCGCCTATCGACATAATCAGGGATTTCGGATTTCCCTGTCCATTTGATCAGTCTCTGATCAGTTGACTGGTGGTGCAATTGGACTTTTTCTTCTGTCAGTCGCACTAGTAACGTAGGACTGTAAGACAGTCTTACGTTGTATTCTGAAGAAGCCAGTAACCTGGTGAAACAATTGTCAATAGTAGATAAATTTAAGTGAAAATTACATCAGTGTATTTATTTTAAGATAACTTTTTTTTGTCAAAAAACAAAAAAAAACTTATTTATGTTATAACTCGCTTAATTTCATGCTAGAGACTTTTATAAAAAAAAACAAATTAAAGGATTGTTTGATGCACTTTAGAAAAAGCATTTAACAACTTTTCTCGAAAAATGCATTGTTTTCAGTTATTTTACGATAAATTTTTCAATTTTTGTTTTGACAAATAAAAACAAAGTTTCAACACGCTGAAATTCCGCTAAAGTTCATACTTTTAAAGTTATTTACGAAAAACCGTATGAAAACATGTTTTTTTTTGTTAAAAAATCAATAATTTCACTTGCGATTAACTCGAAAAGAATTAACTTTCGGAAAAAACTTTATGGAACAAAAGTTGCTTAAAATTTGTTTGTTTATTCATTTTCCCACTTGTGTTCATATAATATGTTTCACCCCCAACAAAAAAACAACTACCGGCAGAGTGTTAACTTTGAAACAGAAGGTAAGAAGTACTCAAATTAAAATTTTTATGAAAATCGGTGCTGCTTGGACAAATTACCCAGCATTACCGTTTTTTTGCCTTCATTGCCTGGATTATATTTATAAATAGGAAATCTGAAAAAAATGTATGTTTAATAAATTAAGCAAATTTTTCATACATACTCGTATGCCGAATTCTTCAAACTTTTCAGTGCGGCATCTGATGTTTATTGTCGTTGAAGATGTTATGCGGAGCCCTTAAACAATTAAACAAGATTTAGATAATTTCCAGTTACACAGTTATTTTGAAATTGTTCTCCAAGATTATCAAATTTATTCGTGTTGCTTGAGAATATTAATGAGAATACACAACCTAAACAAGTTGGTAGATTAATCAAAAAACAAAAACCGCATTTTCCTGTTTAATCAAATCTGTGCGTTTTACGGTCCCCGAGTTACTCGCTGAATTCGTTCTTATCTTGGACCTTACGTAAGGTCCGATGGGTCTGAGTCTTTATTCTCGAGCCACAAAAGCCTATAGAAATGAATGAATTATTATGGGTGTGCAGAAGAGTAATTAACGTTAGTCCTTAGAATGCTCCTACGACAGTTTAAATGCTGAATATCACGTAATTTCGAATTGATTGAGGTAGGATAATTGTGGCATCTTTCTATTTTATCTTCACAGTTAGTTGGTGAATTACCAAAAAATTAAATTTAACGTCCGGTTCAACCATAAAATCAATTTTAATAATTAATGAATCATGAACGACCCTAATTTTCTATCAGTTCCAAGTTACATAAGGAAAATTTATGAACTCATTGTAGTTATTAGGTATATGCTATGAAAAAATTGAGGAAATTTGTTTTTCGAAAAACTGTCAAACATGTAGACGAGGATCGATAATTTTTTTAACAGAAAAAAATAATAATATGATGAAACCCATTAGAAAAGAAAGAGAATACAACACCTATATAAGGAAAATAATTTCCGGTCGATCTGAGGTCGGGAAGGGGGAATGAGTGGTGTTTTAAAGGTGAAAAACGGTTTATTTCGATTTCCCGCAAAACTACAAGTCCTATGGAAAAAAGGCAAATGTCAACTTTTGTTTTTACATTTTTTTTACATAACCTAAAAATTTATGTGAAAAATTCAAAAAACCAGTAGAGATTTTAACTAACAAAAACCCAAAAACTTTTTAAAAAAAGCAGATATTTTGACATGAGAATTTACGATTGAAAATTAGGTGCTTTTTCGATATTAATTCAAAATAAGCTGAAACTTTAAATATTTTAAATAAAAAATTACAGTGTGTTTCGGGCATAAAAAGTTAAGTTTTTACTTAATTTCGTAATTTTTTTTGTAAAAAATAAAAATCAAAAAACAAAAACTTGTTTTTTTGAATTTGTCACATACATTTTGAGTTGTTTTCTGAAGGATAATTGTGGCATAATTTTCAATGTCTAAGTATTTATTGGGAAATAACACCACACTTTAAAGGAAATTGCTGTATATTCCAAACGTTTCGGGGTCTAGATCAGACCCCGTTGTCAATGGCTAAGAAACTACGGATTAAAAAGGTACAATTCCAAGATGTAAATTTAAATATTTGACAATGTTTTTTTTGACGTAACTAAGAGAATTTTATTTGTAATATACAGGGTAGCACAGAAATTTCTAAAGATTATACAATCATAAAGTTCCTTTCAAATTGGAAGAATTTGAAAGGGACATCTTCAGAACTTTATGTGGCGCTCCTAGGTGAGACTTTCTTATAAGATAGTGCATTCGCCAAAAATGCGACCAAAGAACTTTGTTGATTCAGTGATCCCATTAAATTCATAAGGGAAAACCTAGGAAAAACCTTATGAACCATCCCGATATTGGGTTGTTCTCAAGGACATGACCATTAGCAATTTCTTCCTTAATCATCGGCAACAAGGAACGACTGAATTCTACGGAGGTAGTAGCGATACAATCGTTTTCATTTAACAAAATTAAAGCTCCTTTAATTTTGTTTTGGTGTTGTGTTCTTCTTTGTGTAATATAACTGAATTTTGAAACTGTATTTTATGACCAAGGTCCCAAGCATGTTCACAAATTTTGGATTTTTCAAATTGTCGTTTTTATATGTAATTTTTGTGTTCGTTTATTCGAACATTCAGAGGTCTAGAGGTTTCTCCAATATAGAATTTATTACATTCACACGGGATTTTATAAATGCAATTTTTTGTATTTTGAGTTGTGTTATTTGGTTTGGTTTTTGATATAATTATATAATATTATATCTGTTTCCCACTCTTTTTAGTCTTTCTGATAGACCCTGTATGTATGGTATAGTTATTGTATTCATGTGATTATCTTGGGAGTCAGTGTTGCTTGGTGAAGTTTGATGTTGGTTCTTAGGGATTGTTTGGTATTCCATTTTGTTTAACTCGTTATTAATAAATTTATTTGGGTAATGATTGGCAGAAAGTATATTTTTTATAAACGTTTTTTGTTCATTGAATTTATTGATATTAGAACAGTTGGTTTTTGCTCTGTCATATAGAGATTTAATGATACCTCTTTTTACTGAACTTGGATGATTAGACTTAAAGTTGAGATACCTGTTAGTATGAGTTGGTTTTCTGTAAACTTTTGTTTCAAATGTCGATTGTGTTTTGGTTATTAAATTGTCTAAGAATGGTAATTTGTTATTCTGTTCAAGCTCTAGTGTAAACTGAATAGTTGGTTCTGTGTTGTTTATGTCGTTAAGTAATGCATGTAAATCCTCAAGATTATGTTCCCAAATAACGAATATGTCATCAACATAACGCCACCAAACCAGTTTACAGTTACATCTTATAAGAAAGTCGCACCTAGAAGCGCCACATAAAGTTCTGAAGATCTCTCTTTCAAATTCTTCCAATTTGAAAGGAACTTTATGATTGTATGATCTTTAGAAATGTCTGTGCTACCCTATATATTACAAATAAAATTCCCTTAGTTACGTCAAATATCAAATATTAATCATTGTCAAATATTTAAATTTACATCTTGGAATTGTACCTTTTTAATCCGTAGTTTCTTAGCCATTGACAACGGGGTCTGATCTAGACCCCGAAACGTTTGAAATATACAGCAATTTCCTTTAAAGTGTGGTGTTATTTCCCAGTAAACACTTAGACATTATAAATTTGGAGGTTATGTGAAAAAAAAATTAAAAAAAAATTTGTAGGTATTTTTTCCGTACGACTTGTAGTTTTGCCAGAATTCGATAAAAACTGTTTTTTGACCTTACTGGCTTCTTATTTTCGCAAACAGAACGTTTTTTGATTTTGCTTATTGAACATGCTTTAGCCTCGTACCTGTACAATAAGTAGAACGGTAAGACAACAAAACTGAAGTCATTATCCTTTGCGAAATAACACAGAACAGTGTATAATAGTAAAAAAAATGTTGGAAATATGCAAATTCATATAGGTATATTATCTTCAAATTTTTAACAATGAGTTTGGTCGAATTTAGACCACTAGTCGACCGCTAGTTGAAGTAAATTCTTGAGAAAGATGTTTTTCTTTCCGAAATATTTTAAAAAGTCTATAACAGTTATACTGCAGATATGTTTGAAAATTTCTGCGGTTCATTAGCTATCCAACAAGGTACAACAGGCTAGGGTATTATCAGAATTCCTTTAAAAACCTTTTATGAATTGCTCCCTGGATAACAGTACCTAAGGTTCAAATGTATCACTTCTTGAGTCAGAAAACAAAACTAACTATCCAAACAGGTACAAACTGACATTTATTAATATTTTAAGGAAAGTCTAAAATCACAGTTCATGTTTCACATGTCTGCCTCTTTTTCGCACCCATGCTCTCATTCTATGCCTTAATCCACTATTTACTACACCAGTTGTTAAGCCCCGATTAGATTCGTTGCAAAACAAACTCTTCCTGGTTCCACACATAAAAGTCGATGGGGGTCAGGTCTGGACTTCTAGTTGGCCATGATATGGGGCCAGCTCTTCCGATCCACTTCCGAACCATCTTCTCCCACCCAATAAAACATTTGGTTTCTAACATTTCTGGAATTATAACCTACAGCGCCTTATATCTCAGTCAGTTTATATATGCATATGAAGCTGCTCAAGGCAACTTCATTGAGGGCTACAAATTAACATAAGAACACATAACTTCTTACCAATCAAAAAATCGCCTAACCGGCACTTTTTTCTTTAAAATCTAGAAATGTTCAACTGTTAAAATATAATGTTAGAAAAATATTAAGTAGTGATAAAATTCTTATAAGATCCTACACATCAATTTGTATTGAATGAATTTTTCTAGAGCAGTTTTAATAATCACAATCTCGTTCTTTCTCGGTAATACGATTGATCCCGATTTGTACATGCCAAAACCCCGAAATGGAATTTCGACAAAATAGTAGTGCCGTTTGCGAAAATTACATATAAATAAGATGCATGTAAATAAACATTATAGGTATTATATTATTAGATAATTAAGAAAAAATATACTTGCAGCATATCACATCTTGTTCACAGGACATTAAACAATTTCTAACTGACTGATAATTTTTAGATGAGATGTTAAAATTAATTTATAAGAATTGAAACTGCAAATTGATTAGTTTTATTTTATTGCTAATACTGTAATACTTATTCAAGTTTTATTTGCACATGGCATAAATATAAATAATTAAAAATATATTTGCATATCACATCTCCTGAGTGATTTCGTAGCTTTTGATAATGGATGCATATGCAAATTGTTATTATATTTGTGAGACATTCATGACTAAAAGAATGTACATACTCTATCTAGTTTTCAGGTTCGGAAATCAAATGTATCAATTAGCTTTAGAATCTCAAAATTGTGTACTTACATAAAACTTTTCATTTGGATTCTTCTGTAAATGCGCAAACTTCGTATACGTAAACAGATTCGCTTTGGGCACTTCAGACTTCAGTAATACCTGTGGTTTTTGTGAAAAATTAACGTCATAAATAAATTGAAAGAAGGCTTTCACAGCATACATCTTTGTAAGTAAAAGTCGATTAATTTACTAATATTTTTTATACCTCGTTACGATTTTCCACAATTGGATTTTTACTATTGACGATTGTCAAAATTTTAATATCAGAGCTACTTGTTCATAGTGGGCGCCACTCACTTGAATTTTATTAATAATTTATCTCTGAATTAGTTATTTTAAAAGATATAAATAAAGATTTTTTATACATTCTGCACTGAAGGTCGTCAATAGCTACTAAACAAATCAAAAATAAAGAAAATTGGTCCAGGATCAGAGGAGAAAATGGCACCTAACCATTTTGTCTTTGCCTATTTATATATAGATTTAGTCAAAAGCCAGTATTACGAAAATCTGTCCAACAGATTTTGACTGATACTCGAACAAACATTTTCATGTATGCAAATAGATATAAACCATTGACTGTTGCAACTTTATAACTTTCAGTATTAATTCACAGGTCAACATTTGATCCAGGACACGGCATGCCGAATAGCATACTAGGGTTTTTTTGGGTCGCTGATTACGATGAGAGGGTCGGTTGACCTTCATCACGTCAGGGTCAAGTGCATTTGAAGGTCAAATCGAAAGAGTTCAACCAAAAAATCTGAAAAAATTCTTGCTAATTTTTTTGAAGTCTCTGAGTCCGAATCCGTGGTTTGTTTAACCCTGCGCTTTTCCTCAGTGGTCATTTGAAAGTCATTTGAAGGTCAAATCGAGAGAGTTTTACCAAAAAATGTGAAAAAATTCATGCATATGTTTTCGAGGTCTCTGGGTCCGAAGCCGTCTTTGACCTTGCGCTTTTTCCCAGAGGACATTTGAAGGTCATTTGAAGGTCCAATTGTGAGAATTCTACAAAAAATCTGAAAAAAATGCGTGGTTGCACTCAGGACACCTCCACGCGGTGACGGGTGACGGTGGGCAACGGAGTTGTTTCACTATCACTATCACTATCTCTGGGTAGCGGCTTTCATGCCTTCATGGCAACCTCGCAGAAATAAAATTCGAGTCAATGCTTCAGAAATCCAGAATCGGCGGCTGGTCAGGTTGGAAAGCCGGGCCCGCAGGCTTCGACATCATGCGACTGTAGCTCTAGGTTAATAGGACACTTGGCCAATGTAGAGTCCAAGGCGACAGATCAAAGTCCTTACAAAAAGCCTCCACGGCGAGGGTTAAGTGGTCTTGCCTTAACTGGCAGGGATCATAACCTTGCTTTCACTGGCTTATTTAAGCTAAAACAAACTAAGGATTCGGACTCAGGGACCTCAAAAACATTAGCATGCATTTTTTCAGATTTGTTGGTAGAACTCTTTCGATTTGACCTTCAAATGACCTCTGGGAAAAACGCAGTCAAACAAACTACGGATTCGGACTCACAGACCTCAAAAACATAAGCAAGAATTTTTTCAGATTTTTTGGTAGAACTCTCTCGATTTGACCTTCAAATGCCCTTGAACCTGACGTGATGAAGGTCAACCGACCCTCTCATCGTAATCAGCGACCCGAAAAACCTCTAGTACCTTACAAGGCATGCCGTGTTCCCGCTTAGTTCAAATGTTGATCTGTATTATGTTAGATTTGAGACCTCCCTTTGTGCATATTCTTCAGTTGCAGTAACTGATTGTAGAGTCCTAAATATTAAATTAGTTTCGCAATAATAGACTGGGTTAAATCTAATTATCTACATACAATATTCATTTCTCCAATTCATTTTTAATGATTGTTGTAGTCTGCAAACCATTATATGAATTTTTAAATCCCCAACACGCTATTACTAGCAAAAAAATAAAGTTATTTCGTTTTATTGGGCAATTAGCTTGAAATACAAATCCACATACATGCACCTGAGTGTATTTCTCCTCATTAGATGTTCACAACCGAACAATAATTCAGCTGATTATGCATTTATGCAAACTTTATTCAGGAAAGATAATTGTCAAGTGGTAAGCCTGGGGTATCATAAAGTACAATGGCTGCAGCGGATTAAGTAGGGAAACACGAGATACAAGAAAGCTTTTTCATCGACTTTATTATCCGGACTGCACCACTAAAGAATAAAAGCTAGTGCGGGCGTTTATGCACACAGGTTAAGTGCTTGATCAATATTGTTCCTCATGAAAATGAACTGAATAATAGAGGCCCTAATTTGTATTCCGTTTGAAGCGTATGTGGATGTGTAACGGTAGCAAGTTTGTAATATTAAAATGACGTTTATCATTATCGTTCACATTCTTTTTGAATTGGAAATAAAGTCAGATAGTTAACTGCAGTTACAAAATCACGAAAAAGTTTTATTATAGAATTTATTTGTAACACGCCTAGATAATTAAATGGGAAAAGAATAACGACATCTGAAATAGCTGGTAACTAAAAATATCTAAAATTTAATTTATATCAGCAACATTAAAGAGGACATATTTTATTTACTGCTTTTATCCGTGGCTTGGCTACGGTAATCTCGTTATATATTGCCAGAATATGAAGTGGATGAAGCAGGTTAAAGAAAAATGATTTGATGCATATGATGCATTGTACCATGCTATACGAGGTCTACCGTTAATCATCGCTGCGAACGGACTCATCCCCTTTTGCTTTAGTGCTAGGATTATTTTACCAGGCGAGCAGTATATTAATATTACAGTGAACTCTTTAAAATTTAAATACGTATGAAAATTTAATATATGTATGTATATCTGTCTTAATACTGATAGTGATGTTTTGTATTTAAGGTGACTTTGGTCGTAGTTAATATTGGCTTATGTAAAAAGGACAGTTTGAAGCAGTGGCCGAAATTAACGGTTAAAATGGCAGAGAAAAGTCTACATTTTTAGTAATTTCGTTAAGACGTTCGGCGTTAGAAATTCTTCAGTGTATTCCAGTGGATGAATACGGTAACTTCAAAAGGCTGATTTCAGGATTAAATATGAGATGTAACAATCCATCACGAAGACAAGTTCACCGAGTGTACATGTGAGGGAACCCAAGAAGCGCAAGAGATTTTATAAGATACTCTCTTCGAGGTGTCATTCCTTTGTACGCAAGACAATATATACACTATTTGATACATTTCGTTAGATTTGAAGACGCCAGATGTAAAGACCGACATATAGGATTTTCAGGGAAACTAGAACATAGAGGTTCCAAATCTGGAGTCATTCCATGTAATTGCTGTTATCCGTAATTCCTAAGTTTGAATGTCACGATGAAATTTTCTCCTCGAAGAGAGTTTTTAATATCTCTGACAGGTGAAGTTAACCTGAAAATTTCATTGTGGCATTCTAACCTAGGAATTACGGGTAACAGCAATTACATGGAACGGCTCCAGATTCAGAACCTCTATGTGCTAGTTTCCCCGAAAATCCTAGATGCTGGTCTTTACATCTCGCGTCTTCAGATTTTATAAGAGTTTGAAGTCAGCCGACATTAGCCGTGTAACACCCTTAGGATATCCAGACCTACCAGAGGATGATAAAAATTAATTGACTATACAACTTTTTAAAAGTGGTATTAGGGATGTCGGAATTTCAACAAAACCTGAGACTTGGTGGATTAAAGAACAGTACTAAAGCTCTGGGAATGCTTTGCAAGTAAAGGCTATCAGATCATATCCAACCCAAAGATACAAGCAGTTTCCGACAGTCAGAAAGAATCATGGTGGCTCCTTCAGGAAGTACTATCCAAAATTAACCATAGAATTGTAAACGTACAGAGCATTTGAGCAGTTCCAATGTGATTGCATGTTGATGTTACCTGACAGATCACCAGTCAGAGTTCACCAACGCAACCTCCACCAGAAACAGGCAGGCAGTCAGTTTAATGGAGGCACCGCTGAGTAATCCTCTAACAGCCCCAGAACAGTACTCAACCAACAAGTTCGTGTACAGGCGAATGAAGACAGGCAGACACAACAATGTATCCAGGACCAAATGGCCGACTCAGATTCTGAACTACTCCTATCCCTCAAGAGGAGAGGGGACCCAAGCCACGAAGGTACGAGGTACATAGATACTCAGGAGTAATTGTGGGATCAGTGGGACTGTCTACGAGTAGAGAATCGAATGTTGAAGAAAGTCCCAACTGGTACTTTATGGGATTACCAGGTGTCATCTTGCCATGAATAAAACTCTGGATAAAATTCGCCAAACATATTACTGAATAAATTACTTCGAAGACGTCAGAGCCTGGTATTGGAAAAATGATACCTGTGCAACCACTAAGGGAAGACCCGGACCAAGTGCAGAATACAGCAATATAACGTCGGCGTCCCATTTGAGAGAATTGCCATTAATATCGCCGGGCATTTCCTGAGTCGGAGAGGGGAAATAAATACATCCTGATCGCAATATTTTACATCAACAATCAAGAGATGGCGATGATGTTGGTAAAACAGCTACTTAGCAGGTTGGGGGTCCCGTTGAAGTTACATCAGATCAACTGTGTAACGTTAAATGTAACGAATTCTAGAGGGTTTGTATAATGTTGAGAAGAAGACAAGATCTATCGAAGGTCGTCAGTAACAACCAAAGTGATTGAGATGAGCATATTCCGTTATCAAGTTGGCCTATTGCTTAGTTGTGGATAACAGCACTGGACTGACTCCAGCCAGGATACTACTCAGAAAGGAGCTGAGATTACCATGTGATTTCATCTTTGTCTCAGTAAATGATCTGTCCCAAGAAGTTAACTATTATGCCGACTGACTCCGACAAAGCATGCTGCACATAAACCAACTATCCTGGACGCAGTTGTTGGCAACTAGCGATCAAATGAACACCAGTTACCATCTCAGGGCAAATTTAGTCAGGTTTGAAGATAAGAATCAGCTTGGGCTAAACAACCCTCAGAGGAGGCTCAGAGGAGAAGTCAAGTCTCCAAAGCTCACGCTGGGTTGGGTGGCCCTATGAAGCAGTTAAAAGAATCAGCGTCTATCGCATTTGCCTGAATCCGAGGGTCAAGATGAAGGTGGTCTATATCGTAGAGAAGTAAAGTAGTGGGGGATAGCTGAATTGCGTTTGACTCATCCTTGTAATATTTGAAGTATTAGTCTAGTGAATTGTGAACTCTTAAGAATATTTATTTTAGGTGTAAACTGGCTACTACTCTAAAAAATAAACGTTTTGTTATTATTGACTCAGAAAGAAACTGAAAACACACAAAATTAATATAACAGAAAAGCTGAAAACGTCGCCAGATTTCATCGTTAATGTAATGCCTCTTATCTTTCTCGCCGAAATTAACATGTCTATAGGCCTCCCTTGATAAAGCTTTTATCTTATTTAAAGAAGTTTTCTAAAGTGGAAATTAGAGGATTCGAAAAATGTTATCACTAAATTACTCTGAAAGTTCTTTTATGAGTTTTCTCTACGAAACTTTTTTTAATCAGTATATTAGATGACTTTTGTGTCCCTTCAGATAATTGTCCAATATTCAATAACGCGGAAGCTTCGATTTCCAGACCATTAATTAAAAGTGTATGGATTAACGTAGGCACATAATACCAGGGAGGCAATTTTCCAAACATTATTGCCGGTTCTAATGAATAACCTCGAAGTTTGTTGGTGTTTATTTAGCAGGGCCTGGAAATTACCTGCAACCAAATACATTGCCACTTAATCGAGGTTTAATCGACTCCAGTTGTCATATAAATTTACTGGCAAAAGTTCATGCAAAAACCAGACTTCCAAGCTGCGTACTTCTGCTCCAAAAATATTATTAAATGAGCAAGTTATATTTGTTTTTAGGTTTATGATACACTATGAACTTGATGAATGGAAAAATTTATTTTTTACTAAACTATGGGTCAAATGGCATTTTTAACGGAAACCTAATATCTTAAGTAAAACTAGAGATATCGAAACAATTATTTTTTTTTAATTGACACTTAGGTTATGTAGATTAAGGAAAAATTATTAAGAATGTCATCATCCACTATTATAGGGGTGGAAATGAGGGTTGAAATGGTGAACATTTCAAAATTCGAGTTTTTTTTTCTTTTGTTTATGGAATATCTCGAAGACAAATAGATATATTTATACGGTTGTTTTTTTTTAAATTGTAGAGTTATTAATATAGATTAGAACAATATTTATTGCAAAGCTATTCATCCAAAAGTATAGGTGAAAATAGGGGTGAGATGGTAAAAACGTGAAAAATCTTCAAAAAATACTTTGTAGTGTTTCATTGGACGCTGACCACGGGTCTAAAACCCATTTCGTTATCATTTTCCACTGTGAAAATCATTTATCGTTATCATTTTTCACTATAGGAAAGAAAACGGGGATATGAGAGTGAAAAACAACATAAAAATCGTTCATGAATCCCGTAAGTGAGTTTTCAGTCAATTATGTTGAATATTTTTCGACAATGGTTAGTTAGATAATTATTTTTTAATTTTTGCCATTTTAAGGGATTATTGTTTTTGAAGTTTGTGCTAAATGATCAGAGGCAATGTGCCACATTCGTACTTTTTATCTTTCATCTTTTTTAATGAACCCACATTTTTTAGGTACAAAAACGTATGTAATTTTCGTATCAAAGAAATTTTTTGTATTTTGAGAGACTAGAATGAATCAAAAAAGCATTTTTGATGCCTTTAGAGAAAAATGATAACGATAAACGATCTCCACCGTGGCGTGCTCAGCGCCCAATGAATCGCTAATAGTCTTTTTTGACTATTTTTCAAATTTGCACCCGCTCACCCCTTATTTTAGCCTATACTTTTAGGAGGATAGCTTTGCAATAAATATTATTCTAATCTATATTAATAACCCTACATTTAGTAACACATCCGTGTAGATATCTCTATTTATCTTTGAAATATACCATAAACAATAAAAAAACATCGAAATTTGAAATATGCACCACTTCAAACCCCATTTCCACCTCTATATTAATGGATGATGGCATTCTAAATAACTTTCCCTTAATCTACAAAACCTAAGATTCAATTTTAAAAAAGAATTGTTTCGATATCTCTATTGTTGCTAAAGATATTAGGTTCCGTTAAAAAAATGTCATCTGACCCATAGTGCGGCACTGGTCAAATGACCGGAATTAGGATTTTGATGCATCATATTTCTAAAACCATTGCATAGGAGTCGCTTTCGTATTACGATTTTTAATAATTCATCTTTATTTGCAATATTTTGATGTTTATATTGATATTTTGCGTCATGTTTATCTACAAAGAAAGACCGCGGTGGTCATTTAGCCGCAGGGCAGTGCTGGACGTTAGTCAATTAAATTAATTGTTAATTAAATTTTCAATTAATTATTTAATTGATTGAAAAATTAATTGTGATTAATTTAATTGCAATTAAAATTAAATGCGATAGATTTAATCGCAATCTGAATTAATCGACTTCAATTGTGTTTTGCAACTAAATCAATTGCAATTAACTTTTCAATTATTGAAAAATAATTAAAACTTACCGTTATTTAGCTCTGATACAGAGGAAACTTTTTAGCCCACTTCAAAGAAGGTGGAAATTTTCAATTCGGTTGTATTTTTATAAGCATTGTTACCTCAGTAGTCCGTCAACTATGAAGTGATCTCAATATTTCCTTTTTTTATTTTTTAAATTTTTTTAAATGACGTGAGATGGTCTGTTTTGCAGAAAATCTGCATTGTCTGAAAACTAAAGAAAAAATAAAAGCATCACACGTTTATCAATAATAGTTGCATGTACAGGGAGTTAAAATATAGAATATAGTAGCATTATAATTTACATAGGGTGTTAAAAAATTCTGGAAAAATAATTATGTGGAGAAGCCTATAAGTAGTTACATATATAGGATATTTGAAATAAAAGACGATGTATAGTTATTGTTATACGGTTGATAAAAATTGTTAAAAGAATGTTAAAGTGGTTACAAAAATGTTATATTGTATGGTCATAAGCAGATGCATCTCGAGGGTGGTTGAAATATATGGTGGACTAAAATTATACTAATACAGTGTGATTCAATAAATGTTAGAACAAAAATGCTACATTTGGTTGCCCATAAATAGTTGCTTCTATAGGATGGTTGCAATATAGGGTGAGGTGGAATTATAGTTATACAGGATAGTTAAAAATGTTTGAAGAAGAAATGTATTATACAATTAATTGCATATTTATGATGGTTGAAATTCAGGGGGGGAGTTGAATTAGACTCAGAGAGGATGATTAAATTTTGGTAGAAAATAAAATGGGATGACCCATAAGCAACCGCATGTACAGGATGCTAGGAACATGAGATGGAATGGAATTATAATTATAAAAAATGGTTCAAAAAGTATATTGGGTATGCATAAGAAGGAGCATATTCAGGTTGATTCAAATGAATGGTGAAGTAAAAATTCACTTAAACGAATTATACTTCAAATGTTAGATGAAAAATGATTGAATTTAGTAGCCCATAAACAGTTGCATGTGTAGGCTGATGGCTATATAGGGTGGAGTGGAATAATAATTATATTACATGGTTAAAAAATCTTACGAACAAAAAGTATTTGTAAGTGGCTCCGTAAGCAGTCGCATATCCAGGATGGTTAAAATATAGTGTGGACGGGAATTATAATTATACAGGGTGGCCCGAACAATTTTAGAAAAATGTTATAATGGGTTGTTCATAAGTAGTTACTGGGTGGTTGAAATACATTGTGAGCTGTCCTATACAACATTTCTTTAACTAAGATTTTTTAACCACCCTGTCTAACTACAATTTCGCTCCATGCAATCCAGCAACTTTCTTTCCCATGCAATCTTATATCGTAGGGGGCATCTTATATGATATAAATAACGGAGATGTGTAGAATTATAATATTTTTTAGATGAAAACAGTTTTATTCAATTCCTATACACCTGGTAAATAAACGAGAGTAAATGTTTTATTATGTATATGGGTATGTACTTTTTAACATTTTTTAAAAGTGAATCAAGAATTGCAATATTTTCGTACTGAGCAATTTTTTTTCATTAAAAGAATCCAATTAGGATATTATAAAAATAAGTGCCTATGTTTCATAATTCAGTGGGTAAACTGATCGATAAATTATAATGACATTAACATTCATTTATCT
This sequence comes from Octodonta nipae, assembly GCA_034190945.1. Classification (NCBI taxonomy): domain Eukaryota; kingdom Metazoa; phylum Arthropoda; class Insecta; order Coleoptera; family Chrysomelidae; genus Octodonta; species Octodonta nipae. The sequence continues at coordinate 98,111,326 of CM067221.1, forward strand.
GACTCTACACATTTGGACATCTCATTCATTCACTCGAGGTTAAAATCTTAGCGATAATCTATATATAAATAGGCAAAAACAAAACGATTAGGTACTATTCTTCTCTGTCTCTCAACCGATTTTCTTCATTTTTGTTTTGTTTAGTAGCTACGGAGGACATTCAGTGCAGAATGCTAATATTAATATATAATATTGGTTCATTCATTAAATAAAATATAATAAAAAACATTATTTACGTTCATACTTTCAACGCCAAACAACAGTGCCGCCGCCGCCAGATGGTCAAAACTCAAAACATTGAGTAATTATATATGAAGGGAGCGATCGTTAGCTGCTGTTATATTCATAGAGCATGCACTTCTGGAAGTGGCATGCAAGAGTTGTTATTGTTTAGTGGTAAAATGGTCAATGTAGTAGATAAGTATTGATTTTTAGGACGCGTTGCAGTAACTCTCATATTAAATATTCTGTTTTCAATGTGAATTTAATTATTTGATTAATATATTAATATCACAACTTTCCCAAATGTGTTTTGTAAAAAATTGTCAGACCGCGGACAATAGAGAATGTATTAAATATTTAAGTTCTCCTAGGGTTGTTATTCCTCTCTTTTCTTTAATATTAATAACATGATTGAAACCGCAAATGACGAAAAGTTTTAGGTTACAAAGAACAATCTTCCAATTATTATATCGAATATTTTGCCAGGAGCGGTTCCAGCCGAAAATTTAGGGGGTCATTCATTTGTCAAAAATATTTCGATTACCTATATTTGATTACATTTTTATTTTCTTTTTATTTCAATAGATTTATCAATATGAGTAAACAATTTTGGTCATTACATCCACTTCTCCGATTTCTCGACAACTCTGTTTCTTATAAAAATATACTTTTAACAATTTCATGAAATAGGGTCAAATTTCGACCAATGGGCGACCACTAGTACATCTAAATGTGTAAAACATATATGATAACAAAATATAGAATAAGAATTTTTCATTAATGCCTGGAAAAAGTTTTACCTGAGGCATTCACTTAAATTCATTTGCGCCTATTAGGCAGCAACCCGCCGCGTAAAAAATTCACATCCCCTGAATTAAATTGGGCACCCCCATCACATTTTTGCCTGCCTCCCTCTGGGACGTGCTCTCAAATAAAATGCACCCTTTTAACAGCATTTAAACAAAAATCCAAGATATAACAAATTGAAGTTCATGATACGAACTTATAAAATGTATTTCGTAGATCACTATCAGACGGACGCAGTTAGTAGAGTACATTTCTCAAAATATCTATCTTAATTGTTTAAATTGCAATTCTGCAAAAACTACTTATCCGACAAAATCCATCTTGAGCATAATTAATTATAACATTGTAGTCTATCATTGAAAGGAAAATTAACTTTGCAGTTTTTATTACAACAAAGGTATATTTAAAAAATAATTTGGTCAAGTGCGAGTTGGACTCGCATACTTAGGGTTCCGTACCACCTTCAAGATTCTAATAGTCCAGTTTCAGACAAGCAGGGAATGAGTGCATTTTCTTATATTTACCCTTATATGTTTTAAAGGAAGCGTTTTAAATTTATAAAAAATATCACTTTGATTTTCCACACATAGACTTTTTATTTTATCTGCTTCAGGATTAGCTGGATTTTTATCAGAATACATAAGTATTTAATTCTCTAATTATATCGGTGATAAGGGGGAGGAATGGGTAAAATGTTATATATTTTTGTTAATATCTTTTAATTAATTTATTTTAAAAATATGAAAAAAATATATTTGTTTTCGTCATAATTGAGCCCTTTCATTTGATATATAACATGATGGGTTAGAAACACTTTTAATTTTATATTTTCCATTTAATTCTATAATTTGCTCCCCAAAATGAATATTAGGGGTTTTCCCTTATTTTTCCAGTAAAGTTTAGATGAGAGGCTAGACCTTCATTTTTTTCAAAATTTTCCAGCTTATGGTTTAGGAGATAGGGGGGGAGATGGGTATTTTTTTAAATTTTTGTGAATATGTGAATATGTTTTTATTAATTTATTTTAAAAATATGAAAAAAATATATTTGTTTTCGTCATAATGAACCCTTTCATTTGATATATAACATGTTGGGTTAGAAACAATTTTAATTTTATATTTTCCATTTAATTTTATAATTTGCCCCCCAAAATAAATATTAGGGGTTTCTCCTTATTTTTCCAGTAAAGTTCAGGTGAGGGGCTATACCTCCATTTTTTTCAAAATTTTCTAGCTTATGGTTTTGGAGATAAGGGGGGAATGGGTAATTTTTTTAATATTTTTGTTAATATCTTTTAATAAATTTATTTTAAAAATATGAAAATAGTATGTTTGTTTTCGCCGTAATGAGCCCTTTCATTTAATATATAACATAATGGGTTAGAAACAATTTTAATTTTATATTTTCCATTTAATTCTGTAATTTGCCCCCAAGATTAAAAGTAGAGGTTTCTCCTTATTTTTTCAGTAAACTTCAGGTCAGAACCTATACCTCTTTTTTTCAAAACTTTACCTTTTATAGTTTCGGTGATGGGGGGAACGGGTAAATTTTGGTATATTTTCGTTAATATCTTTTTAAATATATTTTTTTAATATTTAAAAAATATTTTTGTGTTCCTCAGAATGAGACCTTTCATTTGATATATTACATGATGCGTTTAATTTTTTTATTATTTTTAAATTTTTATTTAATTCTATAATTTGCCCCCCAAAATTAATATTAATGATTTCTACTTATTTTTCCTGTAAAGTTCGGGCAACGTTCTATATTTCCTATTTTTTTTTCAAAATTTTAGGCTCAGTAGTTTCGGAGATCAGAGGGGGAACGGTCGATTTTTTTAGTTTTTCCCCCCAGAAGTACCCCTAAAATCAATTTTTTTTTTTTACGATGTGTAATCCTTATCAGGTTACCAAACTATACATTGATACCAAATTTCAACCTCTTCCGTCCAGTAGTTTAGGCGAAAATTGCTGTGATGTGACAGAGGCAGAAATCCTAAGTGATATTATAAGGATATCCGTATATTGTATATACGGAACCTTAAAAAGTAATATTTTATCGGTTTTTCTGTATTTTCTTAGCGAAAACTCCTCCGATCGCGACTGGAAACGCATATTTAAAAGTTTTTTCCGATTTCTTACAACTTTTTCGTTGACAGAATTACGATTCCTTCGCAAGTTTTCATAACACAAGCAAAAAACAAATTAAAGTAATGCAAGCATATGGATTATTCCGTAGTTTATTTGAATTAATAGAGACAAGGCTCTTCAATATGTAAACATTCAATTATTGGATTACGGAGTAATAGGTGTTTCTATTGTTCTTGGGGAAATTCAATTCCGGGAAAACTGAAAGTAATACAGGCTTCAAAACTAGTATATACACTCTCCTGATGATAATAGAAGTGAACTTAATCATTCCTACATGATAGGGAGCCAGTGCGGTAGTATTTTAGAAAAACGCACGGAAAGTAATATTGCGATTAGAATTGATAGACTAAAACTATAGAATTTATGAGAATGGGTGGGGGTTTCGAATTATCAAAAACTCCACAATGTTGAAAATATCTAATTAATCCTTAAATAAATTGACAGGCATTACCTTAGTTTATTGTAAAGCGAAGCAAAATACACTGGAAGCTGTAAGAATTTTTCAGCTAAATGTTCCTAAAAGAAACAATCCGCATAAGGATATTATCGAAAATATACTTCATCTTTTAGAGTAAACAGGTTTTCTAAAGTCCGACAAATTAGTTAGAATAACTGTTTTATTATTTTATGTATCGATTCGAAATATGCGTTTTATAAAATCGTGTGTTTGTTACTATAGGAATATATTTCCAGCTAGTCATGTCTACATAAGAGTCAGCAATGTGAAGTTGACATTGTGATTTCAAGTCCGCAAATATTCAGGTAGGAACAATAGAAGTGTAAAATATAAAATAAGGACTATACCCTCCATTTATAATTGAAGTGCCAAATTTTATAATTCCCAGAGTCTAACTTTAGGTACAAAGTCAATATTTGTAGAAGTTTAACTAAAGCTACCTGTGTATTTAACAGCCCTGCTAATGATTAAAAATATTTAATATTTTATAATAATTGAAACATTAGCATGATGCAATGTAAAAAAGGATGAATGGAAAAATCTCTCTAAATTCCCAGGCCAATAGTAAAGATATTTTTTACTTTTAAATAAGGATGAAAGGATTCATATTATATTTTCATATATTGATTTTGGGAGGCAAGTGACAGAATTAAATGAAAAATAAAAAAATTAACTTGTTTGTAACGGATTATGTTATATATCAAATCACAGGGCTCATTTTGACGAATGCAAATATGTTTTTTATATATTTTTTAAATGATTTATTTTAAAATATATTTAAAAAAATATTTTAAAAAATTACCCATTTTTTGTTTACAGGAAAAATACGATGAAATCTCTAATATTAATATTGGGGTCCAAATTATAGAATTAAACGGAAAATAAAAAATATATTTTTTTAACGCATCATGCAATACATCAAATGAAAGGGCTCATTATGAAGAATACAATATATTTTTCATATTGGTATAAATTTCGTGGGTCCAATTAAAATTATTCAACTAATATTCACTTTCAATTTTCTAGAACTTTTATTTACATCAAATATATACAACATGATTCAAATTACACAACAACAATTCTACATATAAGCTCTTCACTCTACTAACTGACTGCCAGGATTATGGATCTCTCTTTTTAAAACCTGCATGGAGAACTCTGGTACAATCAATCATCAATTCTACAGCTGCCGAGCCATTTCGAGAACAATTTTTTTCCTAAAAGCGATCGGTGTCGTACTGGAATGAAACCAGGGCCGGCTTAAGGAAATTTCGTTACAATATTCTCAAAATTAATTGTTTACAAGATAATAACATAAAGATATAAAAAATTCTCATTTCTCGCTTTATTTCCGAAACCAAAATACCTAAAATTTTGAAAATAATGAGAGGTACTGGGGCTCACTTTATAAGAAAAATTATTAGTAAACCCCCATAGTAATATATATCAGATAAAAGGCTCCCACTTTAGAAAGTACACTATTTAAATTTTGAAAAATATATTTTATTTGTATTTTTAAATAATTTGAATAACAGATTTAATAATTTATAATTTAAAACTTGACCTATTTTGCCCTTTAAATTCAGACAATAGATTATAGAAGGCTACCCTGAAAGTTCATTAGTAACATAAAGCAGATAAAATAAAAAGTCTATGTGTAGAAAATGAAAGTGTATAATATTTATAAATTTAAAACGCTTCCTTTAAAAAATATTATGCTTGTCTGAAACTGGAATATTAGAATCTTGAAGGTGGTACGAAACCCTTAGTATGCGAGTCCAACTCACACTTGACCAAATTATTTTTTACTTATGATACTTTTGGTTGATTTTTTATTAAAGGCTTCAAATGTTCATGAACAAACCTTTCGTAATTTTTTTTCCAAAATATATTAAGCACTCTCTATCTGAGCATATCCTGAGCTTCGTTTATATGAACTTTCTTTTAATGTTTGGATGGCAAATTTCCAGATGAATGTTGGCGCAGTTTCTAGAAACACTCTGTAAGACCAAATAGAGTTTCGCATAAATATTGCAATCAAAAGTCCATAATGGAAACAATTCCAAATCCTTCAAAAGGGCAAGAGCGGTATTGTTTTCCGCATATTGGTATAAAGGTGAAACGTTCTGCCGCAGAAATAATATATATACCCGTTCCAGGTGAATCAATATTCATCTCCATCCATTTGAATGATATTAAACAAACTAATTAATAAATGGCTCTATTATTTTTCATCAACTAAGCATTTCTGGCTTCAGCTACTTTCAAGTCTATTTATAGAGCAAAAATAATATCAACAGTACATGCTAAAACCTTCCTTAATGAATACATAATTTAAAAATCAATGCCTTGAATTGTTTGTCTAAGTTTTTTGGGGGCGATAATGGTAAAAGACTCTTTTATTTTCAATTTCTCGCATTATTGTTTAATTTAAAATATACTGTAAGAAAAATTGTTTTGCAATATTGGGGCAACACCTGGCGGTGGAAAGGAATGATATATATGTGTCGCATAAAAATTTCTGTTATTTAATAATTGCTCAACTAAATCAGCTAAAAATTAAAAACTTCTATTTATTTGTTACCCTATTTTCAAAACTTCAGTTGTTATCCATCAAACTATCTGTACATGTTTTTTCCAAAGCCCGAAAAGGTGAGCTGTAGGTGCAATAGTTTATACAAAATCCTATTTATCAAGGTAAAGCAAAAACTCATGCATTGACCTTTTATACAGCGGCCAATTTGTAATAAAAAAGGGCATTAACAGTTCTCAGTTTAAAGTTCGATGGTTTGGCTAATAATACTTGAAAATTTTGGAATTTTTCTAAATTAGCTTTAAATTTGTCAATTAAACACAAGTAAGATTTTAACTATTTTTTGTTATGCGAACTATTTATATCTTTTCTATTTTGAACTCAAATGTTTTAATAAAACGTCAACTAAAAAATTAAACATTCTAAGAAAAATTTCATCCGAAACTTTAAAAATCACAGCGCAATTGGTCATAAGCAATCTTATTCATCCCAAAATTATGCTTGACAGACTAATGAGACTAGAGTAGGTGGATTTTGAAGATATATAATATGCAGCTCACGCGATATATGTTCTCAGTGGTAACTTTTCCTCCTTATAACGATTCTAATGTCATTTTTCTGCCATCACATGCCAATCTTCTCATAACCTCAAAAATAGGTGCAAAATTGCAAATTTCTTTACAGCCCCACATGTCCTATATACGTAAAAGTGGCCTGATGAATCCGAAACCACAGTTATAATTGTTATTTTCTGATCTGAAAAAATCAGTCAGAAATCAAACTTTTCCAACAGTGGACAGAATTAAACGAAAACGACTAGGAGTAAGCTAGAATTTCCTGAAACTCATGAATGTCGAAATACATTTCGCGATAAAATAAATAAATTCAGTTATATGGACTATATACATAAATAATTACTCGAGAATTCAATCAGTTGAGGGAAGCGCAACTGATGAAGGTTTAAGACTAGAAACAATGGATTGAAAAATGTCAAAAAATTAGTATCATAATTTCTTTGACAGGTTTCCCGATTTGGAGTCTCTGTGAACTAGATTTTCCTGAAACTTCTGGATGCCACAATACATTGTTTATATAGACAAAGTTTCTGTTATTTTGGAATCGGTTAGTTCTCAAGTCAAAAATATAGGATAACATCGAAATCTTTATTAACAGAATATAGTTTAACCTATCAAACTCAGTTAAATCAGATAGAGAAATAAATTGAGAACCTCCTCCTCTCTTCAAAGTCGGTTAAAAATTGATTTAAACCGAAACAAGGATCTGAACACTTTCATATTAGGCCCGGGTTCTTAACAATTTTAATAGACTTTATAACACAGTCACAAAAGATAACAATTAAAACTCTTGTCCACATAATTCAAACTTCAGCTGTTACGGAAGAATCATCATATAGCGAGCAATGTACTTTTCTCTTCTTAAAACTTTGAAACGACTCAGAAAGTTCGTAAACATCGACTCTATCGATCGACAAACTAAAAGCTTCATATCCTTTTTTTTTACTGATGACGGAGAATTCGTTCAAAGCTTAAATGGAAGCTCTCTGGAAGTCCTTTCTTTTACTTTTTTGAAATTTTTAGTCGAGATTCGTTAATTAGTTCATAAATACATGGCAAAGTATAAAAAATATGACAAAGCAATTCAAATAAATGGCAGAACGTTATTCTCATAATTGGACACGCTCCATAAATTTGCTTAACAACCACATACTAAATTCAGTCTATACATATTTTCCCATAGAAGGGATAGCTTTTTTAAAAGTAAAATCATGAATTTTCTGTGGAAAATATGATTTTAAATGAAAATTACCAATGTTGTTGCTACTAATTAAAATAAATATACATTTAGATATTGTAGCAAAGTTAATTGTAAATAATCCTTAGTCGTTAAAATATTTATTAAAGCAAAGTTTTTATTTGAGGCCTCTACTTATACAAGCCAAAATAAAAGAATCGACTATTGCAAAGAGATTTTCGTTAAATGTAAACGGGCCACCAATGGTGTGATTGTGACCAATAATGGAAAGTAGAGATACTGATTAGTGCCTGAAAGGTAAGTTGGATGATTGGACAAGAAATAAATATTGAAAACATGTTCTACAAAATTAATATCACATAGTTTATTAGCACACTAAACAATATATATAAAAAAATGAAGCTTACCACTTTCAAACAAAATATTAACTTAAGGATATTAGTTGTAATGAAATATGTATGTAGGAATTAGAAGTTTAAATAAATATTTTGAGAAGCTTCAATTATAATGAAAACAAATTGGGGCAAACATTCTGTTATGGTACATGATGAAATCTTGTATGTGAAAAATTTTGGTCAACATATCCTTGTCAGTAAATTTAACAGCAATAATGGGAACACAATATATTTCCCTGGAAATCGTTTTCTCCCAAATTTTGACTGTAGGTTGAAAATAGTATAAAAAACGAAACTTTTATTGTCTTAATGTACCTTGCCTAGGGGGTGAGAGCAACCACTACTAGGGGGTGGAAACTGAAACGATAAAAATAAGTACAGAAATCGATAGAGGGATGAATTCTAAGTAAATAGTTTACTATGTACACTTTTCGAAAAATCAATTCTTTTGAGTTATTTATTCTTGAAAATGTACATTTTCCGTCCAAAAAAATACACGTTTTTCGGCGGTTTTTCTCGCATAAGTGGGAAAATTGACGTCCAACAAAAAAATTCTCTTAAAGCATATAAAAAAAGAAAAGTTTGGGTTTTTTATTTATGTAGGGGCAATAGATGTTAAGATACGACTGGTTGAAGTTCAGTTCTTGTCCGATGGTCTCTAAATCTAGAGTGTTTAAGGTGAAATTTCAAAAAAATTCACGTTTTAGAAAAAAAAATTACTGAACATTTTTTGAAGTGCTTCAAAATAATAAATAATGTTGATTTTAAGCCATTATGATAAAAATTGACGGAGTTATGGTCAAAAAAGAAGCTAATTGATTTTTTTTAAGTGCAATAAATTTACTTTATTTTTGAAAATTTTCAACTTAAAACAACAAAAAATAATTTTCAAAAATAACATGAAAAATAAAATAACACAAAAAATTAGATAACATAAATAACATTTTGCTTTTTTATTTCCATAGCACAAAAACTAACCCAGATATCACGGTTAGAAAACAGCAGTCGGAAGTGGAGACCATGTTTATCAAGTATAGCGAAAATCTGGAAAACAACACGTTAAAAATATTAAAATTCATAGGAGTTGTAGCTGTTACAATTCCCTGTAAAATGGATTTTGAAATTTTAGCTTTCAAATTACGAAAGTTATCGTTACAAAACAAAAAAATTTAGTATATTCAAGCAGGTAGCAGACGAAGAAAAAAGAGAGCAAACCAAGTGCTGTTAAACGTCAGCTCATCTGCTAATCTACTCAGTTTATTTTGAAAATTTAATTAGTTCCTTGAGTTTTTAATAATTATGGTTTTTAAGGGTTAAAATGCCCTAATAAATTATTTATTATAGAATAACTATAGAGTAGTTTTTTTTTCATATATGTCTAAAAAATATTAAAAAAAAATTCTAAATTTTGTCGTTAAGGGTGGTTTTTAAGAGTTAAAATACTATAAATACTACATAATAACGATAAATGATGTTGTACAATGTTAAATAATACTGGATCTACTCGTTTGAATATAATTTTAGCATAAGAAACGGCTATTTTTATGTTTATGTTTTAATAATTTGTTAGCTTAGTGGGTCAAGCTTATGTAGGTTTTGATCTAAATGGTAAACTGGACTTAATTCCCAATTTTTTATAAAAACTGGGTCACAGTCAAAAATTTTTCGGGTTCGGACTTTTTTTCTCCCCAGTCACTGTACTAATAAATCATCTAGTAAGTAAAATACCGATTAGATGTCTGTTTTGAACTCACAAAGTATATTTATTTGTAATATTCTAACAATAATAGTACACATTAAGTTATAATTCAATACTCAATTTTAATATGTATACATCCACTTTCTTATTCATATTCCTAAATTCAAATTATCCGTAGGTATTATTTTTTTGAACTATTTGTAATGTCTGATAATTTATAAATTGAGCATTTTATTTAATCCTTTATTGATGATTGTTTCGGTCATTCCTTGGTGAAAATTCATATTTTAATTATAATAAAACACTAACCACTGTGGTAATTTTCACAAATTTATTATTTTCTTGACAATTGTTTTGCTCTGATGACAGGCTTCGTCAGAATTAAATATTAAACTAAATGCTAAACATCTGAATATATTATATAGTGTTGTAAGATAATAATAAGTATATAGGTAGAAAGCACAATATGTTTACTGTATAATATTAGTGAAGGTAAATATTATTAATATAATTTGGAAGTTTGGTCATTTAAAAAATGTGGTGAATTTTTATTTTTATTGATTTCAAGTGATTCTAACAGAGTTAATTTTTTACTTTTTTGTTTTAGATGTAAAATTTCGAAAGTAGTTTGTGGAATATGATTTTCATTTAATAAATGGTCGGCAAATGTAGATATGTTGTATCTCTGATTTTTATAGGCTTTTAGACGTTCAGACCATCTTGTTTTAAATGACCTTCCTGTGTGACCGATGTAAAATTTTGGGCAACTACCACATATTAACTTATAGACTCCAGAGTTTTCATACTTATTAATTTTATCTTTATTATTTTTTATGTGTTTGGCTAAATTATTGTCGGTTTTAAAGGCTGTTTGAATATTTCTGTTTAGTAGAAATTGAGAACAAAACAGTTCCGCTAGCAAAGGAAGAATATATGGTCAAAGAAAATGGTTGAGAGAAGATAGAAAAATACAATATCAACTAAGGGACACAAACAACATTTATCTAAAGGTAACACACACAGAATTAACTTATAGACTACACCCACTAGAATTTGATTTGGTTGATCAGAATTAAAGTTAATGAAATTATCCACAAAAAATTTCTAACACAAAAGAAAAAACTTAAATTCTTAATGACCAAAAAATCCAATATACATGGTCAGTCTAACCCCACGGTTCAACAAACTCATCAATTTTTTGATAAATTTGTTAATTTAAGTACAACTCAATTTGATGACAAAGAAACATTACTATTAAATAAAGGCTACAATTACAATCTTAGATCAAAAATCTGTAATAACAATTTAGAGTATCTGGGAGTTGAAACAGAACTCACATTACTTAACAATTCCAACAACACAACAGATAAATATATTGCATCCAATCTAATCTGCCAGTCTATCAACAAAACAATTTATAATCTGAACATATAAATCTAAATTCAATTAAAAACAAAATTAAAGATAATAATTTAGTTTTTACGAGTGCAGATAAAGGAAACAGCATTGTAGATCTTGAAAGATTTGATTATACCAACAAAACAAACCTATTTTTAAACCCTATCAAATATCCTATTCTTAATAAAAACCCTACTAACAAATATCAACTTCAAGTAAAGAATACACTTAAAGAAATTAATTACCTGTTCAATGATTTCCAAAAAAGAACCTTGACTGTCATGAACCCTTACCCTCCACGTTTATACTCACAAATTAAACTCCACAAAGAAAATCATCCTATTAGACCAATTATTTCTTATATTTCAGCCCCTTCTTCAAAAATTTCTAAATCTTTACTAAACATTTTAAAACAGTTTACCAAGTTCACAGCAAGATATAGTATAAAAAATTCATTTGATCTAGTGTCAAAAATACAATCAGTTACTATCCCTAATAATGGCAAACTAATTTCTTTTGATGTTGTTAACCCTTTTCCTAGTATTCCACCAAAAGAATGTATCTCTCTCATTATGACTAGACATAAATAACACGAACTATAATAAAAAATGAAATATATGTTCTATTGCAGCTTTGTCTTAGCCATAATTATTTTCAATTAACAGTATCATTTACAGTAGCAATCAAGGCCCATTAAGTCCTCTTTGGCTGAAATATTCATGGACAACCTAGAATAATAAAAAATGATTGGTACCGATAGTATACTGGTATACAGAGTTCTATTGCAGCTAGATTTAATTATAAAAGTTTGATAATAAACACAATTTTTCGATATATCATAAAAAGTCCCATCCAACCTCACTATTCACAATACTTCATGTCATCCAATCCAACACAAACTTGCAGCATATCATTCCATGGTACACAGATTAGTAACTGTCCCGTTATCTAAACCTAACTTCGACAATGAACTCAATAGGATAAAACTCATTGCTTCAATAATGGTTACAACCCCCAAATCATTGAAACATATTATCCGGAAAATTAAAGAAAAAAATTAAGTATACCCTCCTCTCCCAACTCTAACTCAAAATTTCACCAATCCATTCTTTAGGTTCTCCATCTGAAATATTAAACAGAAATATCAAACAGCCTTTAAAACCGACAATAATTTACAACCATAAAAATAATAGATAAAATTAATAAATGAAAACTCTAGTATAAGTTAATGTGGTCATGCCCAAAATTCGGTCACACAGGAGTCATTTAAAACAAATGGTTGAACATTTAAAAGCATATTGAATATCAGTACCGATATTTGCCGACCATTTATTTGAACATCATATTCCACAAACTATGAAAATTTACATAGAACAAAAAAGTAAAAATTTCTGTTAGCTTGATCAATAAAAATAAAATTTCACCACATTTTTTAAATGACCAAACTTACAAATATGTCTCCTTTACTTAATCTTAATATACTTACATAATACAAAATTGAAAATTATATTAATAATATTTACCTTACTAATATTATACAGTAAACATATTGTGCTTTCTACCTATATACATTATTATTACTATATAATTACAGATATTTACATTTAGTTTAATATTTAAATCTGACGAAACCTGTTCAGAGCGAAACAATTGTAAAGAAAATAATAAATTTCTGAAAATTACCAGTGGTTAGTGTTTTAATATAATTAACTTTATTCTAATTAAAATAATCACAGTTTTCTATGCCAATATTCTTAAAACGGTGTTGTCCACTTACACTAATAGATATCAAAGGGTGTTCAAAAAATATAAATTTTGGAAAGTAATAAAACACCTTTACACAATGGGAAGAACTTTATTTTGATCGTAAAAATCTCATACCTAGAGAAAATATCTAAAAATTTGTAGACCGAAATGTTACTGGGAATTAAAAATTATATATCACACTTGGTCAAGTTTGTTAAAAACAGTTGGCTGCCAGGAAGATGTAATTTTCAAAGGAAAATTTTAGGCCTGCTAGGTTTCCAAATTAGTTCCCTAAATTTTAGACCAAAATTCCAGCTCGAAAATAAATATATTAGATTTGTTTCTATCGCAAAACATAACAAAAAAAAACATATTTTTTACGATTAGGTGGGCGTAATTACTTATTTCAACTACATTTTTAATTCTAATCCACTTTGATTAGATTGTGAATTTTCGATATATTTACAAATAAAGGTACTCTTCAATCTTGAACAAAATTCATATTTTTGACAAGCTGTGTATACGGATTAACAAATTTGATATCAGATGGTCGTATTATAGGTCTCATTATGAGACTATTTGCTAACCATTATCCTAAAAAGTTCATGAATAAAGAGTTCAATAAAATTGAACAGAAAGAAATTACGAACATTCAACACCAAGCTGCTCCAAACAATACTAACACCCTTAATAATCTCCTTACTACAACAACTATACCACACAAACTAGGCCTTTCACAAAGACTGAAAAGAGTGGTCAACAAATTTATTGTTTAAATAATTTAAACAAGAAATATACTGAAATTAATTATAATCAAAAACTAAACCAAATAACGTCACAAAAAAGTTCAAAATTAAATTTATAAAATTCCTTGCGAATGTAACAAATAGACCTTTTCATATTCGAAAAAAATTTATGCGCATTCGTCAACATGTGTCAATTTTTTCGTGCACTTTATGTTTGTTTGTGGTTTGTTGTGAGTACAATATTTTCAATGTAATTTACTAATTTGGTATTAGTAGTGAAGTTTTAAATAGTTATAAACTTAAAGTGAACTATCAGTATAACGATTTTAATTAACATTTATAACATTTTATCAATAAAGAATGGAGCAAAAAGCATTAATGTCATATAATATGTGGGAGCCATATGTACAGTAAATCATTTTTGGAGAATTTATTTGACTTTATTAGTTTTCCAAACTCTTGTATCGAATCTTGTCGAAAGCTTATTAGATCAACGAAAAGAATAAACAGTTCAAAGTTTATCTAAAATGTGCCTTCAGTAATATTACATACAATTTTTGTACAGATTTCGTGAAAATCTTGTAAACTAACTTTCATATATCTGTCAGTCAAAAGATGAATAGCCAAGATAATTTAGATCACAAGTTGTAGCAAAAAAGACCAAAAAAGAATAAACAGTTCAAAGTTTATCTAAAATATACTAAATGTGATTTATTAGGTAGAGATGTGAACTAAGTGTAAATAAAGATACATGTGTTTTTAAGACACTAACATGCTAAAAGATCATAAAACGAATGTTACAACCGTGACCAGACATATAGATGCAAATGGATTATGTAAATAAAGATACATATAGATTTCGTGTTTTTAAGACACTAACATGCTACAAAATTATCGTGTCATATAACACCTAAGAAATAAATTGAAAACGAGAAACCACCTTATTCTGAACGTTGAAAAAAACAAATATATAAATTTTCGCAGCTGTAACCAAAATCAAAAGTTGTGATTGAGGGAGTAGAAGTTTTTGAAAACTCAATTTTCATATTGAACAGTTATTTTGCAATTGCAAGGATAAAAAGTAATTATTCACTGGAGTTTAATTACTGTGTCGATCATATTTTTATACTGAATTTTGGATGAATTTTAGCTTTGTATTGCCCACCTGTACAACATTGCTTCGGTAATCAAATTACTCATTCTACACGAAGTGCCACGATCTTTTTAGAGAGTCACAATACAAGGAAACACGAAAGATCACCCAACAGAAAAAAATCAACAAGTTCAAATTGGTTAAAGAAAATCTTATAAATTAACTTTCATATATCTGTAATAATCAGTAAAATTATCGAATGTATTGACGTGAATCCAGCTACATCCTATTCTATAATTTAAATCACAAATTGTTGTAAAAAAGACAATGACTGATAAAACCATAGTAATAATAAATTAATTGAATGTATATTTTGTATTACTTATGTCATTTTATTAATTTTCAGTATATTTATTACTTTGAATCTAATATGAGTATCAGTTTTCTCCTAACCTGTCAAATACATCAGCCTTATTTTCACCTTGTGGACGAAAATATCACTTTAACCATTAGAATTTAATGCAGTTATTTGCTTTAATTGAAAGATGTACAAATAAAGCTCCACTAATTAATATTCCAGTTAACTTCATTGATAATAATGCTATATTAATACTAGTTCCCTATGTGTATTTGTGAAAAGTGCACGAAACTTCCATATTCCCGCCTTTTTACCGTGCCAAATGCGCCTGCGCATAACTAAGGGTGAAAAAATCTATTTTATATGGGAGAAAATATGGACGAGTCTGCTTTAATTTTATTAAATGAAAGCGATCGTATAGCGAAGCTTCGGTATTTCACATGATTTTTTTAGCGCTACCTTGTATATCTCGAATTTGCAGTAAATTTTCTTAGTTACATCTGTTTTATTGTCAAAAATTTAATGTCAAAGACGTATAAACACAAAGTTTTATAGGGTACAAAACTTTGTGTTTATACGTCTGTAACAAACCAAACGTTCCACAGTTTTCCCATTTAATGTCAAACTGTTTATTATACTAAATTTATCATCTTTTAATTTTTAATTTTCTTCTTTAGTTGAGTTAATTTTTATTGCCATTGATAACGGTTTCTGATATAGACCCTGAAACGATTGGACTATCTAAAATATACAGATTCATCAGCAATTGTATTGTTATTCTCAAAAAAATCAGAAAAACACAAATATATATTCAAATTTCTATATATTTTTAATATCTTATATTAAATAAAAACTTACATGTATATGTAGATACATAATGGTCTTGACTTGCAATTGGAATGGGTCATGTACCAGGCTGGGGTTCCCAGTACAATTATTTGTACACAGAAAGACTGGTTGATCATATTGTAAATAATTCTTTCTCTTAGAACATCTGTAGGGGAGACTTTCTTTAACAGGCAGCAGGCAGCTTACGAAATTACCCTGCGACGCTTTGATTAAAAATTCAAATACGTATCTGTTACAGAAAAGGAGTGAGGGACGGAAATCTCAATGAACAAACAGAATAATTAAATTTCAATGTCACAGTGCTATATGCGAACACTTAAATTACAAGCATAAAACGTTGTTTTATTCACCCCGTTTTAGAATGTGAATAAATGTGTATACAGGTAACTGTAAATGAAAACGAATTAAATCGTAATACGTTTAAAACCTGGACTGCGCTTGTAAATAAATAATAAATTTGTAATCGTGCTTAATAATAAGTGTTTTGCATCATGATATTTTGTATTATTAATTTTCTAGTAAAATGATTGTTAATCTTTTCCTTTCTGGTTAAATGTTTAAATAATAGATTATTGGGTATTCTTTTAGAATGTTTCAACAATAATGGTGCACGTAAAAGTAATGGATGACTCTGTAGGATTTAATCAAAAAATTTTACGCCCAGTATAAACTATTATATTCAACTACAGTAAATCACAATATGTTCAATATTTACAAACACAATAACGGAGAGTAATACCTGTTATCACTTCGTTGTATCAAACAATCGCATTTATATATATATATACACGAATATTACGAAATATTGTTACTAAATTTACCAATGCCGACCCTGTTTCATTTCAGTACGACACCGATCGCTTTGAGAAAAAAAAATGGTTCTCGAAATGACTCGGCAGCTGTAGGATTGATGATTGATTTTACGAGAATTTTCTATGCTGGTTTTTAAAAGGAAGCAGCTCACGATCGCAAGTTAGTTAGACAGGACGACGAGCGCATATTGTAATGTTATTGTGAATCAGCTGTTCTGTAAAATTTTAATGTAAATAAAAATTCTAGAAAAGTGAAAGTGAATATTAGTTTTATAATTTTAAATTGAACCCACGAATTATATAACATATATATATATATATATATATATATATATATATATATATATATATATATCATCATATGCAGCTAATTTCGACCATTATTTTATGGTGTAGCCTCTCTTACATATTCGTTTCGCAAATCTCTCCATGTTGTTCTGTTGTACGCTTTTTGGGACCAGGTTATGCCTGCTATTTTCTTGATGTCATAGTCCCATCTTACATTGGGGCGTTTCCTTGGTCTTTTAACAACCCTAGGATACCATTGTGTGATTTTTGTTGACCACCTATTATCTTGTCTTCTTGCCAAATGCCCTGCCCATTGCCACTTCAGAGATTTCACTCTGGGTTTTGTTCCTTATCCACTCTATTCTCTTCCGATCTCTTCTCGTTATTCCAATCATGCATCTTTCCATAGACCTTTGTGCTACTTGTAGTTTTCTTGTGAGTTCGGTTTTCAGAGTCCAGGTTTCACAACCGTATGTCAGTACTGGTAGAACACACTGATCAAATACTTTCTTCTTAAGGCGGAATGCCATTCGTGACTTGAAGATTATGGAGTTTCTTCCAAACGTCATCCATGCAAGTTTGATCCTTCTGTTTATTTCTGGTAGTAGCGAACCTGAGATGTGTATTAATTGACCTAGGTATATATATTGTTCTACTATTTCCAGAACTGTGTTATCTAAGTAGTATCCGATATTTATTTTTAGCAGTCAGTGTATTGAACCTAATAGATTCGTGACATCTACTTGAACGCATACAATGCTATAACATATTGACAGATGGTTCGAGTGTTTTATATAAAAACACATAAGTAAATATATATACAGTATATATATTAGTTTATGACAGCCGTTTCGAACCAGGATTTCCAGATACGCTTCCTTGAATGACAAGTTCTAAAGTGAAATACTTGGATGTTATCTAAGACAACAGTCAGTGTATTGAACATACGTAATGATATAGTGTATATATATTTACTTATGTGTTTTTATATAAAACACTCGAACCATATGGTATATGTATAGCATTGTATGTTCATATACTTAAATTACTCAATTGACGGTAGATGTTCAATCTTGTGTGTTTTTAGTTCGTTGGTGAATGATATAGTTCTAAATATGTGGATATTATCTGTATATTTATTTTTAGGCCTATTTCCTTGCTTACTCTGCTAAGTTCATTGATTTGATTTTGTTGTTCTCCTGCCTTATTGGCAATTAGGACAATGTCATCGGCGAATCTCAGATGGTTTAGATATTCTCCATCTAGGTTCAGTCCTTTGTGGTCTCAGTCTAATCGTCGAAAGATACTCTCTGATGCCGCTGTGAATAGCTTCGGTGATATTGAGTCACCTTGTCTGACTCCTCTGTTAGTAGGAAATTCAGGTCTGCCTTCGTATATTCTGATTTTGGCTTTGGCTTCCTTGTATTTATTAGCCAACGTTTCTATGTATGGCTTATCTACACATTGTTCACTCAGGGCGTTGATTACCGCCTTCGGATATATAGTGTCGAACGCTTTTTCGAAGTCAATGAAGGCCAAGGCAAGTGGTATTTGATATTCTCTAGTTCGACTGATAACTTCCTTTATAGTGTGTATGTGATCGATTGTGCTGAAGCCACTACGAAATCCGGCTTGTTCTCGTGGTTGAGCGGAATCTACTGTACTCTGTATTCTATTTTGTATGATTTTAGTGAATATTTTGTACACTACCGGCAGGAGACTTATCGGTCTGTAGTTCCGAATGTCTTCTTTATTGCCTTTCTTATGGATTAATACTATGAGGGCGCTATTCCATTTTTCTGGGATGTGTCTGGTTCTTAGGCAATTCGTATATATTTTGGCTAGGCGTTTCCATGCTTCTCTACAAGCGTATTTTAGTAGTTCAGCCGTTACTGCGTCGTTACCTGCTGTCTTGCCATTTTTCATTTTGTTGACCGCTGATTCCACTTCCTCCACAAGTATTTCCGGTATTTCTTCTTTCGTCAGCTGTATTTCCAGAGATTCGGGGGCTTTGTATAGATCCTTGTAAAATTTCGTGACATGCTCCATTATTTTGTGTCTATCCGTTATTCTGATATTTTCTTCTGTCAATGCGATTACTTGTCTTTTCCCAATTATCAATGCTTTCTTAGCGTTTTAATAAATTTTCCGATTTTCAATTGCAGTTTCTACCAATTTTTCGTTGTATTTTTTGATGTCCTCTGCAATTTTCTTTCTTATTGTCTTGCTAGTTCACTGTATTCTATGCGTTGGATGTCTGTTGTCCTTTTCAGTTCTCTTCTTTTCTGAAGCAACGCCTTTGTTTCCGAACTAAGCTTCTTGTGTTCGTTTCGTTGTTGGCTTCCGCCTATTTCTTTAGCACAGGTCAGTATTGTATTCATTAGTTGTGTGTTGTCTTGTTGTTCCCGAAGCTTCTCTTCTATCAGCGTCTGATATTTTTCAGAATTTTCTTTCAGGTTGTTAATGTCTATGCTAGTAGCGGGCGTCTTCCTAGTAAGTTTAAATCTCTCTAGTTTCGTATTAAGGACAATCCTTGCTCTGACAAGTCTGTGATCGCTTCCTGTCCTGAATTTATTTAGCGTGCTTACATCTTTGATGGTATTAATCTTGTTTGTCAGGACAAAGTCAATTTCATTTTTGACTGACGCATTTGGAGCTTCCCAAGTCCATTTCCTATTAGAATTTTTCTTGAAGAAGTAATTTGTGCATGTTCTGATAGTGTGCGAACTGTACTAATCTCTCACCTCTTTCGTTTCGTTCACCGAACCCGAAGTTCCCCACTGATCGTTCTCGGTCTTGTTTTTTCCCTATTTTCGCGTTGAAATCTCCGATAATGTATTTGAAATGGCTGTTGTTGGTATCTAACACCTCTTTGATTTCGCTGTATAGTTGTTCGATTTCTTCGTTAGAATGGCTAATTGTTGGGGCGTAAACTTGTATTATTTGAATAGAGTATCTTTTCGAAAGCGACAATGTTAGACTTGCGACTCTGTCTGATGTTCTGGACACGCCTATAATTTTATCGGTCCATCTCTTATGGATGAGGAATCCAACACCACTAGTTCTTCCTGTTGGTGTTCCTCGGTGGTATAGGAGGTTGCCTGATTCAAGTGTTATTAGCTCTTCGTTTTTCCTCCTAACTTCACTTATGCCAATGATATCCCACTTGATTTTTACTGCCTCTTCTTCTAATTCTACAATTCTAGCTTGGTTCGAGAGTATTCGGCAGTTATATGTTGCTAGATGTAGTGTAGTCGAATGTTTGCCTCCCCCAGAATCCTTGAGGCAGACCGGTTTCCCGGTGTGGGATTGCTTACCCACCTGGGGTACAATTCTGTGAGTTTTGTAATTCGACATGTTTGAGGTTCTGAGGCATACCTTACCACGCTGCCTCAATGCGGGTTGGTAAGGAGCAATGACTCCCTTTCTCATGGATTTTGCCAGTTACCAGAGACGACCGCACCCCCGAGATGACGTCACGTCTTTTTATTAATTAAAAGCCGTGGCATGGCTGGGATTCGAACCCGGGTACGAGACTCGGTTCAGCCTCCGAATTAATGAAATTTTGGAGGTTCGAGCACATTCCCTCTGCGCTACCGGGGGTATATATAAAATAATATAATAATAAAATAATGGGAAAGTAGCCAAAAAAAATTTATTTTATAAAGAGCATTAAATAAAGTATACTCTTTTATTATATCATGAAAGCTTTCGAAATTTATTGATTTCTTCTTCAGTCAAGTTTCTGAAAGATTACACAAATTAATAATGGTACTAGAATGTCGAGGTTAGAAAATTATTAAAAAAGGTTCTTATTGCAAGTAATGTAAATTGTGTAATGTGTTTTGATCAAACATTACAGACATATTTCAACAATTTAATAAAACATTATTATAACGGGATCACACATACATTGTATACAATTTTTTAAATTAAAACAGAATCATATTTATTTGTCAAAAGTGACATGGAACGCAAAAAAACAAAATGGAAGTTATATATGGGGTGTGTGCAAAGCATTGAAAAGCCATTTGTCATATTCTAAGTGACATAACCCAAAACAAGGGGGATAAACGCAGTTAACAAAAGCCATAGTTTTTAGTTTTTTATGTCTGAGTAATGGAAACTGTCTGTTGAAGGTATTGGATTCACAAGCTAAAACACTTGGGTTGTCAAAGTCAGGGAAGTGGTTATTTTGCAAACAATGTTCGGCCAGAGCACAGCTACATTTGTTGAGCCTATATATATATATATATATATATATATATATATATATATATATATATATATATATAAGAGGCCGTAAGTGGAAATTGATGAAATGATTCAATTTTCTTTCAATTCTCTTCTAACTTCTAATTTTTAGATGAGATGTTGAAATTAATTTAAAAGATTACTTTATATCAAATAAAACGGCAAAATGATTCGTCTTATTTTATTACTAATACTGTTATACTTATTCAAGTTTCATTTGCACATGGCATAAATATAAATAATTAAAAATATATTTGCATATTACATCTCGTCAGAGCACTTTTTGATAATGGAAGCATATAGTTTCCCAAAATATTAGTAAATTCTTATTATATTTGTGAGAAAACCAAGTCTATAAGAATGTAAATTCTCAACTCGTGAGGTTTGGAAATCAAATCTATCATTAATATTTAGAATCTCTAAATAGTGTACTTACGTAAAACTTTTCATTTGGATTCTTCTCTAAATGCGCAAACTACTTATAAACACTTTTAATTGGGTCACTCTAATAGTTGCTCTCGTCATCGATTTTGTAAAAAAATAACGTCATAAATGAATAGAGAAGATGTTTGTAAGTAAAAGTCAATTATTTTAGTAATATTTATATATTACACAATTGGGTATATAATGTCGACTATTGTAAAATTTCGAACATTAGATTAAGGCTTAAGTTACTTGTTCATAGTGGGCCTCATCTCACTTATTAACAATTTATCTTTAAATTACTTATACTTAAAATACACAAATAAAGATCGTTTATGTATTCTGCACTGAAAGTCGTCAACAGCTACTAAACAAAACAAAAATATAGAAAATCGATTGAGAAACAGATGAGAAAATGGTACCGAACCGTTTTGTTTATGCCTATTTATATATAGACTAGCGGTCGGCCAGTGGTCGAAATTCGACCCTAATTCATTAAAATTATAAGTTGAACATTGTTGACGTTATTTTGTCTGTATAAGATATAGAGTTGAGGCGAAATTAGAAAATTAGGCCAGGCCTTTGTTATCCCTATAATTTCATTTGGGTTACATTTATAGAAATAATTCACGAAATATATTTTTTATGTATATAATTGTAGAATTATTTTTGTATAAATATGTGTATGCAACATGTTCGATCTAATTATTGGCGAAGTTTCCGTCATTTACACGCAACCGATTTTAAAAATAGAGATGACAAACAACCCAATGAAATCTCTAATATTTAATGACATTTCCATTATTCGCTGATTGATAATTTGTTGCACAACACCTTCGGAATATTGTGAAAATTATTTATATTAATGATAGAATATAATCACAACAAAAAATTACAAATATTATTTTCTGCGAAAGTTCGTACTACTTATCCTGAAAAATCAATACTGATCTATAATTTACAACACTAAATATTTTCCTAATGAATTAAAGGCAACTCCAAAGATAGTAGAAGATGGTCATCACTTGGTCTGAAAGAGCGTTACCCAGCCACTGTCAAGTTTATCATTTGACAACCACCCTAGCATATATAATTATGGAGTGGTTTCTGTTGCGTGTAGAGCGTTTTTGATTTTACATTTTTTGAACATTTAGGTTGTAAATTTTAAAGCGAGCAGTGTACGAATTCAAAGGCAATATATGTAAAAAATATATTTTACTCTAGAATAAATATACCTAACTTAACTTAATATATTAATTAACTATAATCTTATAGTTAATTAATTTTACATTACATGATTTTCAATATAAAAAATTCACTTACCAAGGTAGTAACCCATGACGATTTCTGTTTTATGTAGAAAATAAAAAGAAGTAGAAATCACATACTGTTAATTAATAGTAGTTAAATACACCTATTTTTGAGATTTTTTTTCTGTGAATTGAAATTGAAACCTTGAATATACTTTGAAATCTTGTCTTACTGAATTGAGAGCTTTCAACCTAATCGCTATAAAAGTAATGAAATGTCAAAATTTAAATTTCCGGCAGATGGCTAAGCATTCAGTGTTGTCAGATTTACCTATTTATCGTGAATTTGTGCATAATTTCACAATTTTCTGTAATCTTAGTTTAACTTATATGAAAGTTACCCGACAAAAATAAAAGGATTCTAAATTAAAAGTATAAGGTTAAAATAAAGAAAATATCAGAAATAAATTGATGAGGTGCAACATAATTCTGATTTTAGTTGACAAACTATATTTACAACGCAATGAAAGTTGCAAACTGCAAACTTGCGAGCGCCCAATAAACGGCTATTATTATGTATTATAATTTTTCGTTGGTTCTATTTCAATAGCATGACTATGTAGGCTAACTATAGCGAAGCGCCTAAACTTTTACATTTAATTTAGTTTGTCTTTCACACTGGAGTCAACCTATCTTATGATCTTCTCTCCAAGCAATCTGGGGGCAGTATTTGGCATTGACAGTATGCATGTAAATAATGATTTTTTTATTTTTAATATTTAGTTATTGAACCAATATTATAATTTAATTTTGGCATTCTGCACTGCAGGTCGGCTGTAGCTACTAAACAAAACAAAAATAAAGCAAATCGACAGAGGAGAAAATGGTACCGAACCGTATTGTCTTTGCCTATTTATATATACTAGCTGTCGCCCAGTGGGCGAAATTCGACCAATTGTGTCAATATCTCTGGCAGGTTAAGTAACATGAAAATTTTATCGTGATATTCTATCCTAGGATTTTAGGGAGAACAGTAATTACACGGAACGGATCCAGCTTCGGAACATCTGTGTGATAGTTTCCTCGAAAATCCTAGATGTCGGTCTTACATCTCCATTCTACAAATAAGTAACGAAATTCAAGTTTTTTTCAGATTTAATTCATAGGACTTTATTTGTGTTCAAATTCCTAGTTCTTAATTTAATATGACAACAATTTATATACATATTTATTTTTTTCTAACTTCCCTGTATAGCTATAATTGCACGCAATTCTCTATCAATTATTAAAATCCTCACTATAATAATTCCATCTCATTATATATTTCCACCATCCTATATATGCAACTGCTCATGCACCACGCATAATATTTTTTAACATTTTTGAACCACCCGGTAAGCCATTCTGTATATGACACTGCCTATGAGCCACCGTATTTACTCTTTTTGTTTATGGAATTTTTCACTATTTTCTGTAACAATTATTTTACTCCGACCTATATTTCAATCATCATGTATATGGAACTCTTCGTGGGCTGCTCTATAAATCATTTCCTTTTCTAACATTTTTTATCATCATCCTGTATATCTATAATTCCTCTCACCCTATATTTCATCTTCCCTATTTATACAACTGCTTATGGGTTACGAAAGGTTACATTCCATTTCCTCCACCCTGTATATGCATCTCTGTATAATTTTTTTTGCACCACCCTGTATAACTGTAATTCTACTATACATTCTATTCCAAGAACCCTGTAAATTCAACCGCTAATGAGCTTCCCTATATAATTATTTTATTAGTTATAATTGCACTCTACTCTATATTTTAAACACCCTATATATGCAACTGCTTATGTGCCACCCACGAAAAAAAAATGATTTCTAATATCTGGAATCACCCTGTATAATTATAATATACAACGATTATTTTACCACTAAACAATAACATCGCTTGCATGCCACTTCCAGAAGTACATGCTCTAAGTATATAACAGCATTGGTCCCTCTATATATAATTACTCACTGTTTTGAGTCTGGCGGCGACGGCACATTCAGTTGTTTGGCGTTTGTTTGGCGTTGACATTATCGACATAAATAATGAATTTTTATTATACTTTATTTAACGAATGAACCAATATTATAAATTAATATCAGCATTCTGCACTGAAGGTCGTCAGTAGCTACCAAACAAAACAAAAATGAAGAAAATCGGTTGAGAATCAGAGGAGAAAATCGTACCTAATCGTTTTGTCTTTGCCTATTTATATATAGATTTTTGGTATATATGAGAAAAACCACTTTAGCTGTAATATAACTGTAAAGCAGACTGCAATATTATTGCGACTTTTGGGACAAATTCCTGGAAATACTTTATCTATTTGATAATTTGCAAAAACAACTGCAAGATTAAGTTTAGTCTTCTTAAACTATTATCTTTGCAAACATGACATTATCGTGAAACAGTAGCTTTCCGATATATGAGTTTATCTTTTTGTGTTCGAAGTTTGTAGGACAAATGTTGACAACATTCAAAAGCTTCGATCCTATCTTAAAGACCGGATTTTCGATATTGGAATCTCAAGGAGGCGTGGTATATTTATGAGGGTAACGTGACATAGTATATCGAAAGTTAGAGGTTCAGCATATTTAGGGAAAGCCTCTTAAAATTCGGATAAAGTATATTGAATAGAAAACCGCATTCTTATGTAGAAATATAATCTGGATTAATGTTAAGCTATTCCCTTTTGTATCTAATTACAGTTTAATATGTTTTGGTATGGACTCTTTCGTTCGATAATAGCGGGTGGTGCACTATATAGCTACATATCAATTATGAACGCTGGAATTAAACAATATAAAACTTCATTTTATCTGAAGCACCTTCAACTCACTCCCTTTAAACAATTGGACATCGACTTTCTATAAAGTTCCAACATTTGAAAATTTCTGACATACAGGGTGTTCTGAAGGTAGACGTCAAGCCGGAACCGTGTAATAGTAGTTATCAGCAAAATATAATGAAATCTAAATATTGTAAGCATTTAATAATAATTTGGTCAAGTGCGAGTTGGACTCGCATACTGTGGGTTCCGTACCACCTTCAAAACTCTAGTATTCCAGTTTTAGACAAGCAGGGAATTTATAAAAAGTATACACTTTCATTTTCCACAGATTTTTTATTTTATCTGCTTCAGGATTCGCTTTTTATAAGAATACATATGTATTTAATTTTCTAATTTGGCCCCCAAAAATTAACATTAGAGTTTTATTTTACTAATAAACTTCCAGGGAAGGCTTTTATAATATACTGTCTAAATTCTGAGGCTCTGTAGATTGAAAGATAAAGGGCAAAACAAGTCAAGTTTTAAATTATAAATTATTAAATCTGTTATTCAGATTATTTAAAAATACAAATAAAATATATTTTTCAAAATTTAAATAGTGTAGTTTCTAAAATGTAAGTGTAAATTAAGTCGATGTTTAATATTTTTGTTAATATCTTTTAAATAAATGTTTTAAAAATATGATATATTTGTAATTCACATTAATGACTTTTATTAATGAGCGTTTGGAAATTGAATTTTTATTTTCCGCTTAATTGTATAATTTCTCCCTAAAATTACTATCGGGGTTTTCTAATAATTTTTCTTATAAATTTCAAGTGAGCACCTAATTATTTTCTAAATTTTAGGTAGTATGGTTTCGGAAATAAAGCGAGAAATTAGAGTTTTTTTATATCTTTATGTTAATATCTTGTAAACAATTAATTTTAAAATTATAAACAATATGTATTTGTATTCCTCATAACAACCTCTTTCATTTGATGTATTACATGATGCGTTAGAAAATATTTTTTTTTATATTCCGTTTAATTCTATAATTTGGCCCCCAATATTAATATTAGGGATTTCTTTGTATTTTTCCTATAAACAAAAAAAATATGTCTTATAGTTTGGGGAATAAAGGGGGAATGGGTAATTTTTTAAATATATTTTTTAATATATTTTAAAATATTTATTAAAAAAATAAAAGAATATATTAGTATTCGTCATATTGAGCCCTTTGATTTGATATATTACTTGATCCGTTAGAAACAATTATAATTTTTTATTTTCCATTTAATTCTATAATTTGCCTCCCAAAATGAATATTAGTGGTTTCTCCTTATTTTTCCAGTCAATTTCAAGTGAGGCGCCATACCTGTATTTTTTTTAAATTTTACAGCCTATGGTTTCGGGGTTAAGGGGGGGGGGAATGGGTAAATTTTTTTTATATTTTTAAATTAAAAGTAGAGATTTCTCCTTATTTTTCCAGTAAACTTCAGGTCAGACCCTATACCTCCAATTTTTTTCAAATCTTTACGTTTTATAGTTTCGCTGATAGGGGGGGGATAGGTAAATTTTGGTATATTTTCGTTAACATCTTTTTAAATATTTTTTTCATTTGAAAATAATATATTTGTGTTCCTCAGAATGGGACCTTTTATTTGATATATTACATGATGCGTTTGAAAAAAACAAATTATTTTTAAATTTTCATTTAATTCTATAATTTGCCCCCCAAAGTTTATATTAATGGTTTCTCCTTATTTTTTCTTTAAAGTTCGCGGAACGATCTATATTTTCCATTTTTTTCAAAATTTTAGGCTCAGTAGTTTCGGAGCTCAGGGGGAGGAACGGTAGATTTTTTTAGTTTTCCCCCAAAAAGTACCCCTAAAATCAAAATTAAAATTTATTCATTTACGATATGTAGTCCTGATCGGGTCACTAAACTATTCATTGATGCCAAATTTCAACCTCTTCCGTCCAGTAGTTTAGGAGAAAATTGCTTTGATGTGACACGAGGCAGAAATCCGGAGTGATATTATAAAGGTTTCCGTATATTGTATATACGGAACCATAAAAATCGATAAGATTTACACCCCATGACAGTCTTTTCACTCCTTTTGATGCAAATCTTTACTATTCTCTATTTTTTGTTGTTATGGTGTAATATTGAATAATGTTTCTGTAAACTCTTGTCCTAAATTCACGTTCTATTGCTCCAGCCTGGTTGACATTTTTGACCAAACCAGGAATTTAAAATTAATAGTTAGCCAAAATTTATCTGGTTGTATTGGGGAAACAAGTTCTGCACGAGTTTGACTGATATAATATGAGAATTCCAAATTCGTATGAGACTTATAATTAGTTCTTAAATTGTGGAAAATATCCTTGTTTGTACTGAAACACAGATTTTGTTCTTTTCTTATATACCTCAAAAGACTGCTAGTGTATCTAAGGATTTCCTTATTGCCTTGCCTACCTGACTTCACTTTGAAGATAAAAGTGTAGTAGGGCAGTTTCGTAAAATTGTCCGAATTACTGGGTATTCGTACAGAAACTGAACAAGAGAATCAGCTACCCTGGAAGATGCTAATGTAAGTTTATATAAAGTTTATAAAAAGAAAAAAACTTTTTCCATATCGTATAAAAATACATCAACAATTAGAAAATAATATTTATGATGCATAATTTTAGTTTGTTAACCGCCGTCAAAAAGAAGGAGGTTCTCAATTCGTCTATATTTATATGTTTTTTTATGTTTGTTCAGCATTACACGCAAACGGCTCAAGGAATTTCGACCGTTTATACTGGATCGCGAAGTGGTCCTATATTTATTTCAATAACGTAGCTTGTACCATTTCATAGAAAATGGGGAAAAACTTCTTTGCTGTCTTTCTTATACAAAAAACGTTGGTGGAGTCGCTGATATTATAAATATGGAAAAAATTTCTGTTCAAGACATGTGGGGTATAATAAAAAGGAATTGGATTAGTTTCCGGGGATCCCAAAGTGGTCCCATATTTTTTTTTTTTTCAATAACATAGCTTATACCGTTTTATAGAAAATAGGGAAAACCTTGTGTAACGACTTTTTAAGTAAGCTTTGGTGGAGTTGCTGGTCTTAAAAATATGAAAATATATCTCTTCGAAACTTGGGGTGAATTGCAAATAAATTGAATTAATCAAAATAAATGTCAGTTAATCAACTTCAAAGTAAAGATTTTTGATTAGTCTGTACAGACAGTGTATATTCATGAATCAAACGATTTTTCTATTTATTAATTATTTGGAGAGAAAAAGTTATTCTTCATATACAGAATTGCGTGGTCTAAAACGTAAACTGTAATTATTCCATGTCACATTTTTAACTGTGAACGAGGTTTGTCATCAAATAGGTACTTAAAAGTGAAGTATCTTTATTTTTGTTAATATCTAAAATTGTTTTGAAATTTAAGATTTAGAAATAAAAACTGCTTCTACTAATGCCATTGCACTAAAAATTTTATAATATGTATTTATGTAACTTTTCCAACTATATTCTAGGTTTCAAACAAATATCAATTTTCTTTAAAAGTTAGGTACCTTTATTTTTAGGGTTCCGTATATACAATATACGGATATCCTTATAATATCACTTATGATTTCTCCTAAATTACTGGGCGGAACAGGTTGAAATTTGGTATCAATGAATAGTTTGGTGACCCGATCAGGAGTGCGTATTGTAAAAGTTAAAATTTTTATTTTAGGGGTACTTCTGGAGGGAAAACTTAAAAAATTGACAGTTCCCCCCCCCCTGATCTCCGAAACTACTGAGATTAAAATTTTGAAAAAAATAGAAAATATAGAACGTTGCCCGAACTTTACAGGAAAAATAAGGAGAAACCATTAATATTAATTTTGGGGAGCAAATTATAGAATTAAATAAAAATTTAAAAACAACAAAATTTTCAAACGCATCATTCTGAGGAACACAAATATATTTCTTTTATATTTAAAAAAATTATTTAAAAATATATTAACCCATCCCCCCCCCCCACTTATCTCCGAAACTATAAAACGTAATGTTTTGAAAAATATATTTATAGATTAGGTTAGGTTCTGACCTGAAGTTTACTGGAAAAATAAAAAAAACCTCTACTTTAAATTTTGGGGGCCAAATTACAGAATTATTTGGGGGGCAAATTACAGAATTAAATGGCAAATATAAAATTAAAATCGTTTCTAACCCATCATGTTATATATCAAATGAAAGGGCTCATTACGACGAAAACAAATATATGTTTTTCATATTTTTAAAATAAATTAATTAAAAGATATTAACAAAATATAAAAAAATTTACCCCCCCCCTTATCTCCGAAACCATAAGCTGAAAAATTTTGAGAAAAATGGAAGTATAGCCCCTCACCTTAACTTTACTAGAAAAATAAGGAGAAACCCCTAATATTCATTTTGGGGGCCAAATTATAGAATTAAATGGAAAATAAAAAATTATAATTGTTTCGAACGGGTCATGTAATATATCAAATCACAGGGCTGATTATGACGAATGCAAATATATTTTTTTAATTTTAAAATGAATATTTTAAAATATATTAAAAAAATATTTTAAAAAATTACCCATTCTCTCCGTTATTCCCCAAACTATGACACCTCATTTTCTTTGTTTATAGGAAAAATATGAAAAAAATCACTAATTCTATTATTTGGCCCCCAAATAATAGAATTAAACGGAAAATAAATTATTAGAAAACCCCCATAGTAATTTTAGGGACAAATTATACAATTAAATGGAAAATAAAGATTCAATTTTCAAACGCATCATGTAATATATCAGATAAAAGGCTCATTATGTGAATTACAAATATATCATATTTTTAAATCATTTGTTTAAAAAATATTAACAAAAATATTAAACATCGACATAATTCTCACTTTAGAAACTACATTATTTAAATTTTAAAAAATATATTTTATTTGTATTTTTAATAATTTGAATAACAGATTTAATAATTTATAATTTAAAACTTGACCTATTTTGCCCTGTATCTTCTAATCTACAGAGCCTCAAAACTCAGACAGTAGATTATAAAAGACTTCTCTGAAAGTTTATTAATAAAATAAATCTGAATGTTAATTTTTTGGGGCCAAATTAGAAAATTAAATACATATGTATTCTGATAAATTTCAAGCGAATCCTGAAGCAGATAAAATGAAAAGTCTATGTGTGGAAAATCAAAGTGTATATTTTTTATACATTTAAAACGCTTCCTTTAAAAGATATAAGGGTAAATATAAGAAAATGCACTCATTCCCTGCTTGTCTGAAACTGGAATGTCAGAATCTTGAAGGTGGTACGGAACCCTAAGTATGCGAGTCCAACTCGCACTTGACCAAATTATTTTATAATATCTCAAGCTGTAATCAAACAAACTATTATTAGAATTGAAAACTGCATCCAATTGTGCTGTATTATTAAAAATTGTAATAAATTGAAATAATGACAGTTCTATGTACAGTGTGTCTTCATAAGTTGGATTCAAACGGAAAACGTTCTAATGAATATTGTTTAGACAAAAAGTTATTCTTCATAAAATATTTGTAATCATTTCATGTCACTTTTTCAACTATATACGAGGTTTGTCAGCAAATATGAATTTAGCTTAAAAGTAAAATACATTTATTTTTCATAATAGGTATATAAAATTCTTATCAAACAGAATAAGAATTATAAAATGCATCTAATTACGCCACATCACTAAAAATTGTATAATAAATCTTCGTGTCACTTTCCCAAATTGTGTACTAGGTTTGATAAAGAATATAAATTTTAAGACGCGAGATGTAAGAGCGACATCTAGGATTTTCAAGAGAATCAGTACACAGAGGTTCCGAATCTGGAGCCGTTCCGTGTAATTACTGTTCTCCCTTAACTCCTAGGACAGAATGTCGCGTACAAAGGAATGACACCTCGAAGAGAGTATTCAATATCTCTGACAGGTGAAGTAACCTGAACATTTTATCGTGACATTCTGTCCTAGGAGTTAAGGGAACGGTTAACGGAACGGCTCCAGATTCGGAACCTCTGTGTACTGATTCTCTTGAAAATCCTAGATGTCGGTCTTACATCTCGCGTCTTCAAATTTAACGAAATGCATCAAATGCATAAAGAAGTGTTCGAGAGGACATTCAATTGTGGGAAGCGCAACTGATGAAGGTTCCCGACCAGAAACAATATATATTATATTTATATATAATATATATTGTCTTGCGTACAAAGGAATGACACCTCGAAGAGAGTATTCAATATAAATTTTGTTTAAGTACCTTTATTTTTAATAATAACTCAAATTGTAATCAGACAATCAATTAAAAGTTTATGACGATTTATTATAAGATTCCGCGGAAAGGGGACTATTAAATGAATGTCAGTATACATAACGACCTAAAGAATGACGAAACTCAGATCGTCTACAATATAATGTTAGTTAGATAGCATCGTATGAAAAAAATTCTTAATACATACATTTAGAAAACAACTTATTCTATTCAATAGTAAATGAGGTTGGTCCAACTAATAAATGAAATGTAAAAATAAAATACCTTATTTTAGGCAATATCGAAAAAAGTTTTAGATTTGAAAACTGCATCCACTTAAGCCAGTGCCTCATCAAAAATTTTAAAATAAATACATTTAAAAAAAAAATAAAAACCGACTTCAAAAAAAACTTAGCTAAAAAGCATGAAATATTTTTTTTGTGACAACAATAACCTACTTTTTCTGAAGTCGGTGCCAATTTGAACAGCGAAGTTGCGAAGTACAACTTATAAATGTACTACCCAAATAATTTTCACTTTAGCTTTAGCTTATAATGAGCCTTTTCATTTCATATGTTAAATAATGCGTTTGAAAGAAATATAGTTTTTGGTTTTACGTTTAATTCTGTAACTTTCACCCTAATACTAATATGAGGGTTTACTGCTAATTTTTCCTGTAAACTTCAAGAGAAGCTCTATTTCTTTCAAAAATGTTGGTCTATAATTTTGGAGATAGAGGTAGGGGATTTAGTAAATTTTTGTAACTATATTCTTGTCTTCTAAACCAATATTAGGTGTTACCCTTATTATTCTTGTAAAGCTCAAGGGAAACCCTAAGGATATCTCCATTTTTTTCCAAAATTTTTGATCCTATAGTTTCGGAGATAGAGGAGAGAACTGGAATTTTTGTAAATATTTTTGTTAATATGTTTAAACTAATAATTTTTAAAACATGGAAATATATAATTATATTCCTAAGTAGGAGCTCTTCCATGTGATATATTACATGATGCATTTGAAAAAAAAATGTATTTATTTTTCATTTAATTCTATAATTTGCGCCCATAATTAATATTAGGGCCTTCTCATTATTTTTCCTGTGAACTTTGAACAATTTCCTATAT
The DNA here is from genome assembly GCA_034190945.1 of Octodonta nipae. Lineage (NCBI taxonomy): Eukaryota > Metazoa > Arthropoda > Insecta > Coleoptera > Chrysomelidae > Octodonta > Octodonta nipae. The sequence goes on from CM067221.1 coordinate 98,144,845, forward strand.
TCCTTGTTTTTCAAATTTATAGGCTCAATATGTTCTGAGATAAAAGAGGAATGGTCGATTTTTATACAATTTCCTTGCACAAGTACCCTTAAAATCAGAGCTTCTTGAATTCCGACATGTTCTCCCGATAGGGCCAGTAAACTCTACATATTTATTTGGGAGGAAATTGGCTGTAATAGGACAAAAAGACAGATCAGGACTAATTTTAAGGTATTTCCGTGTATTGAATGTACGAAATCCAATAATTTATTATTAAAAAAAGAACCGACTGCAACTTCAAACCATTTAGAAACGATATGCAATTTTACCCAAATATCAAGTATAAGCAACTACTTATGTTGCACACTATATAATTTTTTTGTAATCACCCTGTATAACTGTAATTGTACTCCCCCTCATATTTCCACCATCCTATATATGCAACTGCTTCTAACATTCTTTAACCCTCCGCCCTATAACTCAAATGTCCTTACTGCATATGCTTATTTAACAATTTTCTTAACGTTCCTTGGTTCACTCGGTATAAGTAAAGTTTTACTCCACTCCACTCAACTCCTCTCTTATTTCAACCACCTTGTATACGCAACTACTTATGTGCCACACAATACCCCAATACAACATTATGTGAACCTCCCTGAATATCTTTAAATCTACTCCACCTTACATTTCAACCATCCTACATATGCAAACTGCTTATGTACCACCTAATATCACATTCATTTTCAAGATTTTTAGAACCCACCTGCATAACTGTCATTTTACTTCCCCCTATATTACACAACTGCGCATATTACTTGGTGCTTGCATTTCAGTGGAGACTCACACAAACACATACTCACACACACATACTTACCACCGTATACTGCATAGAAAAGATCGCTCACATAACAATTTTTCTTTCTGATACACTAATAGAATATTTTGTGCCATATCACTCAACTGTAAACCCCGTAAAATGAAAACCATTACAAACACCCTTTACAATATGCATTCATGACTTATCTTAACATTTAAGCTAGATATTTATGATGAAAATTTATTTTTTGCACATATTTTTGTGATTTTCGGATGATATGTTTTACGTTATAGAAAATTATATAGACTCAAGCTGGAACATCTCTTTGTAGAATACAATTTAAAATATTCAAACTGATTCAGCCACTTTAGAGAAAACAGTGTAGATTCACTGAAATTTACTGAGTTGTAGTTCCTGAATTACTCTTTTTTATGATTTTCTGGAAAACCGTAAATCTCACGTTATAGAAAATTATATGGTACCTTTCTGTGATATTCCATAATTCAATTCCGTTTAAATCATCAAAATTGCCCAAGCGGTAGTTTTTTTTGTCGGAATGATTAATTTTGAAGGTTTGTTAATTTTTTCAGGAGCGGCGTAAAATGAATTTCAAGACAATATTATTCTCTATACATTTTTGTCTAATATGTTTTGTATTTCTTATGATAAAGGTGTAATGGGTCTGTACGGGACGACTTTCAATTGTGGCTCCCGGTATATATGCAAAAATATATAAATATATCAAAAAACTAAAATTAAAATACTTACCTTAAATATTTGGAACATGGCGAATACAAAGTCTGCCTGAAAGTGGAAAATATATATAATACGGTTAACAAGGGGGAACGAATGTAAATGGACATAATAGGCATTAGTGAAATAATGAATGTAAGCAGGCTGAAAATTTGATTTGTAAAATGCCTAAAGCTTATTACGAAACGTTATTATCATCAACTGGAATGGCGGAGGAATCTTTCAATATAAAAGAAAAGAAAACCAAGTTTAAAAGGAACAATTATCATAAAAATCGATTGTCGCCGTCTGGAGGAATTCAGAATTCTGGTTAAGTTCGTTATATTTTGGCAGGAGATGAACTTAGTATAGAAAGTTAACTTATTTCCTTGTAATATTGCAGCAGCCTGTTGCTCTCTCTATCGCTCTATCTTTCTAGTCTTACCAGGACATTTGTGCATTGCAGGCCTCTAGAAATATAACCCCGAAGCATAAAAAGAAAAGAAATCTGTACTGTGTCAAATTGTCACAATTTTGTAACTAACGTAAAAATTTAATAATTTCAAATTATTTTTTTTCCAGGTTAAATAATTGTGAGGTGACACCGGATTTGTGATCCCTAGGCAAGGGAGTCATCGGTTAAATATACATTACTGCCTTTATGTACACTGGTGTACTGGCATAGCCTATCAAAATACTTTCTAGGTCTTCAAATTTCTTTGTAAATTAACTGGTTTTCCTTTTTAACCGACTTCCAAAAAGGAGAAGATTATTAATTCGTCTACAACTTATTTTTTATGTATGACGAGGAATTATTCAAAAACGGCTTGGGCATTTTAATGATTTAAACTACGTTATATTAAGGAGCATTACAGAAAGGTCCCATATATAACATGATATTTACGGTTTTCTAAAAAATCAAAAAAAAAGTAAATAAATGACTAGATTTCAGAGATTCACAATGAATCTTCACCGTTTTCTCTAAAACTGCTAACGCAATTTGAATATTATAAATTGTATTATACAAAGATATGTTCCAGCTATGTATGTCGTACAGGGTGTTTGTAATAATTTTCATTTTGATGCTTTTGAAATCAAATCTGAAGACGCAAGATGTAAAGACCGACATCTAGGATTTTCGGGGAAACTAGCACATAGAGGTTCCGAATCTCGAACCGTTTCATGCAACTGCTGTTCCCCGTAATGCCTAGGTTAGAATGTCACGATGAAATTTTCCGGTTAACTTCACCTGTCAGAGATATTAAATACTCTCTTAGGTTAACAACAGGTTAACCTAAAAATTTCATCGTGACATTCTAGCCTAGGAATTACGGGTAACAGCAGTTACATGGAAGGCTCCAGATTCGGAACCTCTATGTGCTAATTTCCCCGGAAATGCTAGATGTAGGTCTTTACATCTCCCGTCTTCAAATTTAACGAAATGTATCAAATACATAAAGAAGTGTTCGAGACGATTTTCATGAGTGGGAAGCGCAACTGTTAAAGGTTCCCTAACCAGAAACAATATATTTTATATATTGTCTTGCGTACAAAAGAATGACACCTCGAATAGAGTACTTTTGATGTCAGTTTATTTTAGAGACGAAGTTAAGTTACAGTCGCTTGAAATTGCAGAGAATATTCCATTAGCTTATTAAAACGAAAATTTGTTATTTCGGCGATCTCTTGTATTTGGAATACGGTTAAATGTGTGTGCGTGCATGCATGTAATATTAGTGAGTACATAAGCAGTTTTATACATAGAATGGTTGAAATATAAGTTGGAATTGAATTAGTTATACAGGGTGGTTCTAAAAATATTGTATTGTTTTATTGCGTAGCACATAAGTAGTTGCGTATACAAGGTGGTTGAAATAATAATGGTTATACAGAGTGGATATTTGCGTTATAGAACGGAGAATAATTACAGTTATACAAAAGGCTTTAAAAATTGTTAGAAGCGGTTGAGTATACAGGATGGTTGAAATATAAGGTGGAGTATAATTACACTTATACAGGGCGGTTTAAAAAAGTAATATAATTTGGAACATAAGTAGTTGCTTAGACAAGCTGTTTGAAGTAAGGGTGGGGTAAAATTATTGTTATTGGGGGTGTTTAAAAAATTTGTTATTTAAGCATAAGCATATTTGACTTATAGGACGTAGGACTGCGTACAATTATAGACATGGATTCAAAAAATTTTAGAAGCAATTGCATATACCGGGTGATTGAAATAAATAGTAGAGTAAATTTATAGTCATAAAATGTGGTTCAAAAAGGTGTTATATAGGGTAGACCACGAGCAGTTGCATATATAAGATATACATATGGGGTGAAGTAAAATCATTGGTATACAGGAATAATTTAAGCAATACAAAAATAGAGTCAATAGTGTGGAGAGGATTTGAAATTCTTCAGGGTGGTTTTAAAGATAGCAGGACCGTTGTAATTGTAATATTGTGTTGAGTTGAATTATACTTGTACAGGGTGATTCAGAAAATGGTAGACCAATAAGTTATATAGGAGTGACCAGTACACAGAAACATATAGAGTGTGGGTGCAATATATAGTGAATTAGTTACGTTTATAGAAAGTGGTCCAAATAATAAAATAAATAAAAAAGTTAAAATATATTTGGAAAATATAGACAAATAATAAAAATTAGAGAGGGAGAAAGAGAGGGAGAAAAAGAGCTAGAGAGAGGTAAAATTACGCAAACATTTTCAATTGAGTTGTACTTTATATCAGATAAAAAAGAAGATGGGTCTGAAAATAGTGATTGATTGCACACGGTTTCTAAACTTTTTTTATTTTAAGTCAGCTGAAGTCGGTTATTTGTTAAATATAAATTATTAAAGTTTTTTTTTCTACTCAGAATATTTTGAAATTATGTAGGTTTTTGCAGTATTATTTCTCATGATTTACGATTGACGCCCGAAGCAGTTTTTTTAACATAGATCATATTAATTTCGGGTCCTAAAAAAGTTTTGCATTAATCTTGATTAGATCAGAAATTCAAACTACACTTTTACATAGAGCAAAGCTGATATCCAGTGTGATGGTACAGATTAGACATACATTAGTTCTCTTGTAGTAGCAATACATAGAAAATTCAGAAAGTAAATTGTGCTGTCCTAGATTTAGGTGCTGATTTCCAATATAGTCTCGATTATAAGATATTCTTTTGTGCAATTTTCTCCCAAATTTTTTCTATTTATATATTCATTGTTGCCAGTCATTTTTAGAGAAATTTTGTATAGCTCTTTTGTATCTCTACTTCTACTTCCGTATTTTTGTTAGCTTATATTAGAGATGGAGATTACCGTTACTTTTGAGTAATAGTTACTAATCGTTACTTAGGTACTTATATTCGTCTGTAAATCTATAGTCTATAAGTATTTACCACTAATAAGTTTAGATTTTAATTCAATCTTCTTTTTATGAAATTAAAAATAATACTACATTCGAAATATAAAAATGATACGTTATCTTCTACCTACTTACTATATGAACAATAATGAACAAATTAAAAAAAATTTTTGATTGACATTGAGGAATATAATTTTTTTAGCCTTTTCCCCTTTTAAGCAAATGCTGCTATGCTTTGACTAACCTTTGAAAAACCTGTCTTTGCATGATGGTAAACACATCGGGAGGCTCTTCAACTTGGAAACTAACATGCTTTCTCTATGCTAATAGCCTTTGATTTAAACTATGGACCTAAACTTTCACATCCAGCATCACCTTTTTTGATTCCATATCCAGAAATTCTGCATTAGTTGACGTAAATAGTGTTGCAAATTTCTTTCGTACCTATCAAGTTTGTTAATTTTTTTTCCAGAGCCATTGTTAGGCTTTACAATTATAATAGTTTTGGAGAGGGTTACAAATTTTTGGGCGCTCATTGCAGTTTTCTGTGTTCGGAAGATTTTAAAATCCCACATTTTTTTCCTTCTCATTCTCTGACAGAGGCTATGCTCTTGAATTGTTTAATTACAAAGATTGTATTTATTTTCATGAAAATATAATGGAAAACTTTACTTACATTATATTAAATTTTATATCTTAACAGAACCAATTTTATACAGCAAAGAACTGACCTCGACCTACCTGAAATACGATCAATATCACTTTTGGGAATACCCAGTTTCCACCCCTGAGGCAATTTTTCCTGTTCGTACAATTTGATATAATCTGATACAACTTTAACTCTTACAGTTTTTCGGAAGAAAACTGTACAATTTTCTTGTTACTCTCAACTTCTTTACAATTTGTACACTGTTTTCAAATCGATAACGTCATATAATAAATTGTTACAGTTTTCATTGTTATCCTTCGACACGAAGTCTATGCTAACGACGTTCAGGCCCCCCGTTACGAGAAATGCATATGTTCGATTTAAAATAGACGAAAGTCGTTCAATTTAATGATCGCAATAGCAACGTTAGCGTTTCATAAAAACTGATGAGATTTCCAAATCTCGCGGCAGGCTTATAGTTCGGGTTTTCAGCGAGGAGACTCCTCCATCGAAGATTCCAATGTAACGACCACGAGATGAAGTGGAAAGCCTTCGAAAAACCTGTTCGGCTGGTAAAGAAACTTTTTCCTATAATGATCCTGTAAAATCGATATTCCATCGCAATTTCGCTGCAATCTATCAGTCGAAAACCAAATCTGTAGTAAAATATCTCTTGTCCGTGCTTTAGCTACCTTGAGGGAATTTATGTTAGAATTGCTTATATAGTGAATATCGGTGGGAAGTTTTCAAGTTTTGATATTGAAAAAGTTTTCTCATAACTGCAACACGAATAACAAATCAAGTTTCATACAACGGATTGAATATCATTTATTCATATCAGTTGAAAGTACAGCAACAAAGTTAGCATATGAAGGAATTTTGCCGGAAAGTTTGCCCCGAAATCACAAATAACAGCTAATTTTTTTGAATTGTCGGACGTAAAATGACAGGCAACAACCTGAAATAACTTAAATAAGTTTGTTTTCCAAAACTTTTTCTTCCATTTTATTACAGAGCGACAAGTTCCGTAACACTCCCATTTGTATTTTTTAATAAATATTTTAACTTATAGTCACCGTTATAAGTATTCCTATCCTTATTTTATTAGTTTTTTGAATGAGTCTCCTCTAAACCTCATTCAAGAAAGGAACTTGACTAAAAAGCAAACAATATTTTTTCTGGCAACAATTAAATACTTTTTCTGAAGACGGTGCCAAGTCAATATAGCAAAATTGAAGGCATTTTGTGACATAAAATTCAAAAGCAAACCGCCGATGAAAGCAATTCAAGAGTGATTGATATGTGATATCTAGTTGTAGAGAATTGGAAAACCATCAAAATAAACGTTTATAGGTCCTGATAGGGATATTTTCCGCCAAGAAAAGTTTGGATAAATCAGGAAAATTTGACTTATTTTCCAAAATTCATAACTTGGTTGTATTAAAAACTAATCTTCGGCAAAATGACAGATTGTAATGTTAGGCTTATTTTGAAATAAACGGTTTTTTAACCGACTTCAAAAAGATGTTGCTTTTTTTCATGTTTGTTCACCGATTACTAGGAAACGGCTTGACAGATTTCAACCATTTTACCTACACCTGTTTAGGGGGATAGCAAAGTGGTCCCATATTTTTTTCATTAAAATAACTTTTACCGTTTCTTAGAAAATGGGGAAAAACTATTTTTAGCTATTCTCATATACTCTATGCCTTGGTGGAGGAGCCGGTATTATTATAAAAATTTAAAACATTTTACTCGGAACGCGCGACAAATTGAAAAGAGATTGGATTAGTTCCGTGATATCTCAAATTGGTCAGAAATTTTTTCAAATAACATAGCCTTGTATTGTTTCTTATAGAATGAGGAAAAAATTTTTACCTATTTTTTTTCTTCTTATATTCTATGTCTTGGTGGAGTCGCCGGTATTATAAGCTTTGATGAAGTTACTGGTATTAAAGACCGCATCCAATTGTCACGTGTTATTAAAACTGATTGGAAATAAGACCTGTCGGGTATTTTTGCGTGTGCGTGTCCGTGTGTGTGTGTGTGGGTGTGTGTGTGGGTGTGTGTGTGTGTATAATAGATTAATGCATAAACACATAGGTTGCCTTGATTTATAACGTCTTAATTTTTAATGATAAGAAAATATGTATATTTATGTACAAACAAAAATGTTCCCACACGCATCATTACAGTCACAAGGAGTACGTGCCTCATCAAGAAAATTACTAACGCATTAAAACTCACAAAATGCAACGTCTAAACAAAAAAACGTTACAATTTATTAAGTTTTAATATCTGTTTTGGTTATCTAAGGCAGCATGAAAAAATGAATGGAGATGCATACATTGTTATATTCGTATAAATAAGTTTTTGATTAAAAACTGATTCAAAGGAATCGTGACTTAAAATCAAATAAACAAATGAAAGGTTAAGAAATAGGTGATGTCTATTACTAAGTAACGTATATTTAAATATGTAATACGACTTAACCAATCTATGACACAAACCAGAAAAAACTGAAATATTTAAATCTACTATTGTTAGAATTTACACCCAGGGCGATTATAGTAAATGTTGCGTGTCTCTGTATTAAAAAAAATATAGAATTGCAATATACTACTAAGTACTTCTTGGAATTAATATTTTTTTCTATCAAAACTAGAAACACATGTACTGGTCTGCACATACTAACTGTTTCAATATCTAATAGTATTTAAAAATCGTTTACTGAACAGTTCATCTATATACATATATATATATATATATATATATATATATATATATATATATATTTTAGGTGGTTTCTGGGAATTCATCCGCGTAGTTGATAACTGATCTCTGCAGGGATCGATGGTAAATTGACGACGTTTCGGCAGAGTCACATCTGCCCTCTTCAGGTCGATTAGTATTCGAGTAACTAGAAGCGAAAGCAGAAGGCTACGAGAATTGTGCGAACCGACCTGAAGAGGGCAGATGTGACTCTGCCGAAACGTCGTCATTTTACCATCGATCCCGGCAGAGATCAGTTATCAACTACGCGGATGAATTTCCGGAAACCACCTAAAACATATATATATATATATAAACTACTAAACTACTACTAAAAAGTGTCAAAATAAATATGTTTAAAAAAAAAACAAAAACCGACTTCAAAAAAATTAACTAAAAAGCAATAAATAATTTTTTGTTACAACCATTAAATACTTTTTATGAAGTCGGTGCCAATGTAAAGTTAAAATATTTTGGGAACTACATTTATAAGATTCAGAAATTCACTGTTCAAATTGGCACCGACTTCATAAAAAGTATTTAATGGTTGTAACAAAAAATTATTTAATGCTTTTTAGTTAATTTTTTTTAAGTCGGTTTTTGTTTTTTTTTTAAACATATTTATGTATAATTGCAATATACAATTTAGATAAATATGTTTCAAAATGTACCATATTAACCACGCTCTTTCTTTTGGAATGTTACTTGGATCTTTTGAAATCCCGGAAAATGACTTTCAATTTGTCTATCTTAATATGTGATAGGTGGGTACCGGAGGGACAGCTAAGCTGTTTGAGCGGAATTTGCGCACCCCTGATTGGTCGCTATTACGGACCAATAGCTATTTAGATGTAGACTGTTTTGAATGCTATTATTTCGATGAACTAACTTTGCATTCAGTTAAATCTCATTTTATATTTTAGAATTGTGTTTATTTAAAATTTTACTTTATATCATATACACCTTCAATAATATTACTGTTAATAATATGTCTGCTAATTCTTTTTCTGATTTTACGTTACAAACAATACTATTTTAGATTTTATAACAAATAACGAAGATATTTAAGAATATAAGAAGTTTAAGTCGAATATACAGTTTTATTCAATTGATGTACACTTTGTTAAATAAACGAAGAGCAAATATTTTGTATTGTAGGTTTGTAAGTATGTACTATTTAAAAAGTTTGTTTATTGAATCATTAATTGAAACACTTTTGTACTGAACAATCTTTTGTTCGTTAACAGAATCCAATCAGGATATTTTAAAAATAATTGCATCTATGCTTCATATTTCAGTAGGTAAAATGATCGATAAATTATAATATATAATATTCACTTATATGCCTGTACTCATTTGGACATGTCATTCATGAACTTAGCAATAATATATTTAAATGAGTAAAACATATACAGTGTGTCTGCTTAAGTTCACACCATACGGGAAACCTTTTATTATTGGTTTTATGAAAAAAAGTTATTCTTTATAAAAAGTTCTTCATGGTCTTAAACCTAAAATGTAACCATCACATATTAATTTTTTTCAGTCGTTTATAAGGTTTGTTAGAAAATATGAATTTGGCTCAAGGGTAAAGTACCTTTATTTTTGACAATATCGAAAATTGTTATTAGGGAAAGTTGTTTATAGTTGAAAAGTACGTTCAAATATGCAATTACAGTCAATTAAATGTATTTTTTTAAATCTACAATGACAAAGCCAATGTATCGTGAAATCTAGGATGCGCTGATTTACAAATGATTTGTTGACAACAAGAATTGTTTGACAGTGAACGTCAAATATAGTTTGTTAACATGCCGGTGACATTTAGTGTGGAAGAAAAAGTAGAAATTGTGTTAATCGTTGGTGAGGATTATAAAACTTATCGTGAAGCAGCTGAAATATTTAACAACAGACATCCAGGGAAAAATATACACCATACATCAGTAATGAGAATTATGGAAAAATTCAAATCATGTGGAGATGTTAATAATAAATTCACAAACAAACGTTGAAAACCTGTTGCAAGTGAGGACATGAAGTTAAATGTAATGTTATCTGCAGTGGAAAACCCTAAATTGTCTCTGCGAAAAAAGTCATATTCGCTTCCAGGTGAAGTTGGTAAAGATACAATATCAAAAATTTCATCCATATAAACCACAATATATCCATACTTTAAAACCAGGAGACTACGACAGACGACTAGAATTTTGTTTTCTCATCCAAGGAAAGCTAGAAGACGATCCTTTTTTGGTTAGGAAAATACTTTATTCTGACGAAGCTACATTTAAGTCTAATGGAACAGTGTCTTCACAAAATTGTCGATGGTGGAGTAATTCCAATCCCCACTTTACGGTTAAAAGTAGCAATCAATATTATTTTAAAACTAACCTTTGGTGCGGCATTTACGAGGATAAAATAATAGGACCCTTTTTTTCGACAATTTATGACTTCTCAGCGATATCTAATTTTTTTACAAAATCAGTTGCATGATTTTCTTCGTAACCTTTCAAGACATGAACCCAACAGGTATGGTACCAGCAGGAAGGCGCAACATGTCCATACAATGGAAGTAAGGCAATACCTGGAAAACATCTTTAATGGAAGGATAATTCATAGACATTCCGATATTTTTTGGCCAGCTAGGTCACCAGATTTAACCCCATTAGATTTTTTCTTATGAGGTTACTTAAAAGAAAAAGTATATCAACACAGGCCATTCACAAACGTAGAACATTTGGAAACAATTATTACGGAAACAATTTAGGGTATAACTTCGAATATAAGTAGAAATGTATTGAGGGAATTTTCTTCTAGAACGGAAACCTGTATTGTAAGAGAAGGCGGGTACAAGCAATAGTAATTTGATGATAAAAGTATTACACGCTTGTTATGCAATTAACATTATTAGCACTGTATTCTGTAGTTGATAATTATTGTAAAATAAATAATTTTGGTATGATCCATTAATCTTAATGCATCATCAAAATAATGCAAGATGGAAGGTTAAGAGACGTAAAGGTTATTAAATTTCCATCGAATAAAGACATAATTTACTTTACCCTTAAGCCCAATTCATATTTTCTACCAATCCTTATAAACAATTGAAAAAAATTATTATGTGATGGTTACATTTTAAGTTTAAGACCATGCAGAACTTTTTATAAAGAATAACTTTTTTTCATAAAACCAATAATAAAAAAGTTTCCCGTATGGTGCGAACTTAAGCAGACACACTGTATAATTATTACAGAAATTCTTAGTGTCCTTAGTGTCAGTAAGCCAAAAAGAGTAGTCGGAATAGGACAATCAAAATAAACAGGTTGTTAAATGCTTGCCAACGTGATAAGAGTTTGACTTGTTCTTTTTAAAATATGGAAACAAATTATTATATTTGAAATAGTTCAGTCGCCTAATAGACTCAAGATTTAAACAAAAATTCAAGATGAAGTACATAATACGAACTTTTAGAATGTAGTTGGTATATCCTTATCAGACGAACGCAGTTATTAATACGGTACCATTCACATAATATCTGTCTTAATTTTTTAAATTACAATTCTGCAACATTACTTTTCCTACCGAACCCCTCTTGAGGTTATTTAATTGTAACATAGTAACCTATCATTGTGCGAAAAATTAACTTTCCATTGTCTATTACAACAAACTTATAATTGCTTAAAACTTCTATTTTTATGGGTTTTTTTCTTCTTCTTCTTAGCGAAAAATTCTCCCATGGGCACATAATAATGCTCTTTTTAAAGAATTTCCGATTCCTTACAGCTTTTTTATTGACAGTCATACGATTCCTGCATAAGTTTTTATAACACAAGCAAAGAACAAAATAAAAACATATTTTGTGGCTATTCATGTTAAAATAATTTGCTGTTAAAATCAGGTAACTTATTATGTATAACATAAGCAGTTAGATGTTGAATTTTATGTCACTTAAAAATCTCTGTTGACTTGTGTAAAATTATTTTATTTTAACTTGGCACCGACTTCAGAAAAAGTATTTAATTGTAATTATAGTCACTGACAAATAAATCGCAACGCCCAGAAGATGTTAAAATTTAATATTCTTCTGGTGATATATATATGCTATAGTAAAGAGTAAATGATTAAAATTTGAATAACAAATACCAAAGAATTTATTTGTAATATAAAAAATCGTTTATTAGATATAATGCATGAACACAAAACAGCAACTAATTGATTACCTACCGAAAAATAAATGAAAGATTCGGCTTTTAAATATCGTCAAATATGTAGTTATCAGTTTTAACATAAAAAATAAATAATTTTTCAGTTCGTAAGCAGAAAATTAAATCAACCAACTCAAAAGATAGGACGAAGGTTTTATACCTACTATTACTTTTCCAAATAACTACTACTATATACTATATCAAACACAAATATCCAGAAAATACGTTTTTTTAATAACTGACACTATTTTAGATATTTAATAAAATTTGGTTCACATCTGCTATGCATGAAGATGATTTTTTTGATGTACAAAGATTTTTGTACCAGTGGCGTCCATACGAGTTTTGTATTGAAAAGTTTTGGTCATAAAAATATAATAATTATTTTTAAAAACTCAGTTCTTTGCTGAGCAATTTTAATGTCTTCATTTTCTTTCGCTTGACGTATGTTCTTCGCTTAGAAAAATAAAAGTAGTTTTGTTTCAGGATCAAATCGCTAAAAATCTGACACACGGTTTTTGACTAAATCAATAAGTTGAAATTTCTTGGAATCCCAATACTGACTAAATATTTCAGCAATGGTGACCAATATCCCCCATCTCAATAGTTTTAATTTTTCTTTGTTACGGGAACTCTAGTGTCTAAATCTCCCATTAACACTTTAGAAGAGTTAGAAGGGCAAGAGTGTGTTATTCGATGCGTAAGCAGGCGGAAGCATGCCTATCTAGTGAAGCTGGTTACTTCAAATAATTTTTATTATAAGTATTAATAATGTTAATAATAATTAATAAATATCATTCATGTGAATTATTGGTACTATAAAATTTTTTCCTATGATAAAATCATTTACTTTTTTCTAAATTAATTAACCTTTATCTTAACTCAACATTTGAAGACGCGAGATGTAAGACCGACATCTAGGAATGACACCTCGAAGAGAGTATTCAATATCTCTGACAGGTGAAGTAACCTGAAAATTTTATCTTGACATTCTGTCCTAGGAGTTAAGGGAGAACAGCAATTACACGAAACGGCTCCAAATTCGGAACCTCTGTGTACTGATTCTCTTGAAAATCCTAGATGTCGGTCTTACATCTCGCGTCTTCAAATTTAACGAAATGCATCAAATGCATAAAGAAGTGTTCGAGAGGACATTCAATTTTGGAAAGCGCAACTGATGAAGAGAGTATTTAACTCAACATCTTGAAAAAAATAAATAACAAACATTTTAATACAACAGTCACCTCAGCGACCTGACCGTAGTCTAACGATTTTTATTTCTGACGGGAAAACCATGGGTCGGTTGAACGAAAATCAAATTCGAGTACCATTTTTTCACCAAAAATATTCAATGCAAAACCCAACGAAATCATATGAATAATAAAATTACTTGTACATCAGAAAATAAATTAATTAAGCAATATAAGTATTATATGTCTTAGTACAAATTATTTTCTTTCTTAAGTAAATGCAAAACATAAGTCTAATATTGAGATTTCAAATGAATCCTAACGCCCTAAATATTTCAAACTGTGTCGTAATACTATATTTACAAGAACCTTATTGTTACTGAAACTTCAAATCACGAACCTACTTTTAGCCCAATAAATTATACATAATATAAAGAGCTATTTTCTGTTCTTCTATCAGCAGTCAACTCATGCAAGCATTAAACACGATTTTGCATAATTGCCAAAAATAACGGCTTGAGTTTCAGTTTGATAAAGCAATTAATTACACGTAAAGAATAGCAATTAACATATTAAAGCGTTTACTCTTTTGTTAGAAATACGAAATATAATTAGTTTCATATCTCGGATTAATTTCCCTAATTTATTGTGTAATGAGAAAGATAAAGTTGGGTGATCAGGGCTTGTTTGTTCAAATCGCAATTAGTTTTATCTTCGTATGACAACCCGTAAGTTCTTGTCAGATACTTTGAACGTTTTTGTTAGTGCATAGAAGGTAGTCATACTACAGAATGTGTATATTTTTGGAAAAATTCTTTAATATACTGTTACGAGAATTCATCCGACAGCTGGTGCAATCGGCCATCAACCAATTCGTGGAAGGGACATTATTCCGATAATTTTGGGAATCCGAAATGTTTCTCTCCAACAGGCCGACCTCTGCCGTTACTGGGAATTCCCTTAAAGCTTCCAGAACATGAAAGAGTTTCCCGACTGTTCGTGGACTGACCAGACAATTCGGAGAGAAATATATAAATATGTGACAGCTGGCGATAGGATGCATTCAGTTTTCATCTGTCGTATTGTGTAGTTAAGATAAATTGTAAATAGTAGTTTCTGTGAATATAAATTGTGTTAAAATGGTGGAAATAAATTAGAGTGAGTTGGACTGTGTTTTTAAATAAATCCAAGAACTAAACAGAACCCAAGTGTGAAAATAAAAACATTACAGTGGTGACAGGTGTAGGTGTATTTGTGGCACTTTTGAAGTCAAAATTAAATAGACTGACAATGCTTAAAAACGTGAATTTGGGCCAACTGAAAGTGACGGACTTAAAAAAAGAACTTGAGGAAAGGGATTTAGAAATTAGTGGGAAGGAAAGTGAGTTAATACAACCGCTACGAGATGCCCTAATAAATGAAGGTAACGATCCCGATACCTATTTGAAGTTTCTGGTAATGGAGATATGAGTATGCTATTAAAAAAATGGAACAAAATTTAGAAAGTAAACAACAAACTTTACAAGATAATTCTAAAATCATGAAAGAGACTCTATAAGAGAAATTGCTAGAAAATTCTAAAAACTTGAAGCAGACGCTAGCAGAAAATTCTAAAACTTTGGAAGACAAGTTACTAGAAAATTCTAAAACCCTAGAAGACAAATTAGTGGAAAATACTAAATCCTTAGAAGAAAATTTGAAAAGCATGGGACTGTGTTTTTAAATAAATCCAAGAACTGAACCGAACCCGAGTGTGAAAATAAAAACATTACAATACAATTTTATGTGAATTTAGTGCACAGGCTGTATTAGATCCTGTGTATATATCGATTTGTAAATTATTTTGTTTATCCCTATCTTTACTTACAGTTGAAGTACCTGTACGATAAGCCGTGAACTTTAATTGCAGTGTACATTACTTACAACTTTATAGACCAGGACACCTAATTCTATTGTTCAATAAATATAAAATTACAAATTTAAACTAAAGATGGAAACCTTAAAATGTACTTCTAGGCTTTTTATCTTCATTAAAAGTTCCTATCAATATTTTAATGATGAGGTTCGTCGCGTCGGGAGACGGCTAAGTCAAGAAGTGTATTTAATTATATCTGCGTAGGTATTAAGAATAGAAAATGCTACTTTCAAATTATTGTACGTATGAAGGCAGGGGACGGGTGTTACAAAGTGCGGCAGACAGGTGAGAGCAGACGTCGTTGACGGTTGTGTTTATTTTTCTTAATTTTCCAGAGTAAAGGCATAAATATATATGACGCGACGCGTATTAAGTCAAATCAAATCTTATTAATTTTATGGCTAGAAACACACTACACGTCTCCACAACACTAGACGCGGATGCATGTAGAGTGTTTCTAGCCGTAAAACTTACTTCGATTTGTTTTGACGTAACACGCTTCAGGTTTGGTCGGGTGGCCTCGCGTTTGTACAATGTGTCTCCGCCTTTAATCTATTAAGATTTAAAACTAACTAGTGGTCGCCCAGTGGTCGAAATTAGACCCTATTTGATGAAATTGTAAAAAGTATATTTTTATAAGAAACAGAGTTGTGAAGAAATCGAAGTAGTAGATGTAATGACCAAAATTGTTCACTCATATTGACAAATGTATTGAAATAAAACTGTAATCAAATATCGGTATAGGAAATATTTTTGACAAATGAATGACCCGCCAAATTTTGGCTGGAACCGCTCCTGGCAAAATGTTAGACATAATAATTGGAAGATTGATCTTTGCAACCTAAAATTCGTCATTTGCGGTTTCAATCGAGTCCATGAATATTAAAGACAAGATATAACCAACAACTCTATGAGAACTGTAATATTTAATACATACGCTATTGTCCGCTGACTGACCTTCGGGAAGATTTTGATAATAATGTATTAATCAAATAGTTAAATTCACATCAAGAACAGAATATTTAATATGCAAATTACTGCAACGCGTCCGAAAAATCAATACTGATCTACTTCATTGACTATTTTACCACTAAACAATAACAACGTTTACATGCCAACAACAGAAGTACATGCTCTAAGAATATAACAGCATCTTACGCTCGCTCCCTCCATATATAATTACTCAATGTTTTGAGTTCTCACACCTGGCAGCACTGTCAGTATTATTTGTTTGGCGTTGGCAGTATTAACGTAAATAATGAATTTTTTATTATATTTTATTTAATGAATGAACCAATATTATAAATTAATATTAGCATTCTGCACTGATGGTCGTCAGTAGATACTAAACAAATCAAAAATAAAGAAAATCGATCGAGAAACAGAGGAGAAAATGGTACCGAACCGTTTTGTCTTTGCCTATTTATATATAGATGTTGTTTTGTTACTTACTTACGTTGCCTACTTAAAGAAGGTACTTTTATAATCCACACTTTATCATTACCAAGCTTCATTTTATTTGTATTTGGGTTTTATTTTATCTAGTTAGTGGTGCCCCGACGCGATGATCCATCAGAATATTAATAGGTATTTTTAAGGAAGCTAAAAATTCAAGAGAACTATTTATATTTCATCTTTTTAGAGGTTTTTGGTGTCGAGGGTTAGTTAAAATTTTTAATTTATGTTTATTTCAGACTTTTTAAATTTTAAATAACTCGCGAACAATAGTTTATATAGATAACTACATAAAATACAATTATGTAATATTATTTTAGGAATTTTTGTCTATTGATTTATAAAATTGATTATTATCTATTTCTTTGATTAAAAAAAAATTTAGTGGAGGTAGAAACCAGAAATCGATTTCTAGTTTATTATAATAACCTAGGTATCCTGGTATGGCCTGATAAGAGCTTGACTTGTTCTTTTTAAAATAAGGTAACAAATTGTTATATTTGAAATAGTTGATCAATAAATCAATAAATATAAAGCCATTGACAACAAGGTCAGAATAGACTTTGAAACGTTTGGTTTTCCTTCAATATACTCCGTTTTATTTGTATTGTGATGTTATTACCCAAAAAAAAAACATAAAAGTAATCAAGAATATGCCACAAACAACCTTTAGAAGACAATATAAGTTTGGGCCTCCGTTAAGCAGCCTTCGCTTTAAAAATTCTTGATGCTGGTAAAAATAGTGAAAATACAAGCAGTGACGTCGTGAGATATACAACGTTATAATTATCATATGAAAGAACAACCCCATGAAATTTAAGGATTAGTCCGAAAACAGAATTAATATTATTTCATAAACTATTTTCGCTTATCAATAATTTAGTCGTTAGTAACTTTAATACTGATTTAAAAAAACAACAACTTGAAGTGATATTTATATTACAACCAAAAGAACAGATGGAGACCATTAAAAGTATTAACGTAACCTAACCTTTTTATAGGGATGCTTAAAAGCTAGATTAAATACTAAATAATTATCGAGAAATTTGTGTAAATGCAAAGTTACATTACTCAGAATGGCATAAGGAGAGGCGATTCTGTATTACTGGTTCGACTTGCTACAAGCTATTTACTCACACTTGTAATAAAAATCCGAATTGACGAAAAACTAATTTGTAGCTTTTCATGTGATTTACTGTCACAAAGACTACAGAACAATAAACTTTACTTTTTTGTCCGAGGAGTTAATTTAATAATTTCCATTTCAATTTTGAAATAAAAAAACTGTATTTGGCTTTTAATTTTAATTTAATTTCATTGAACTACTTGATATAATTGTGCCTTGAAATGCACACTAAAACTAGTATTTTTTCACCACGAGACGTCGTGACCATCGTGGTCAGTTTCAAGATAGAAAGGGTTAAAATGAAGATATAAGGCAATCAGAGACACTTTTTCTCATACTCTCTTCGAGGTGTCATTCCTTTGTACGCAAGACAATATAGATTATATATAAATATAATCTATATTGTTTCTGGTTAGGGAACCTTCATCAGTTGCGCTTCCCACAATTGAATGTCCTCTCGAACACTTCTTTATGCATTTGATGCATTTCGTTAAATTTGAAGACGCGAGATGTAAGACCGACATCTAGGATTTTCAAGAGAATCAGTACACAGAGGTTCCGAATCTAGAGCCGTTCCGTGTAATTGCTGTTCTCTCTCCACTCCTAGGACAGAATGTCACGATAAAATTTTCAGGTTACTTCACCTGTCAGAGATATTGAATACTCTCTTCGAGGTGTCATTCCTTTGTACGCAAGACAATATAGATTATATATAAATATAATCTATATTGTTTCTGGTTAGGGAACCTTCATCAGTTGCGCTTCCCACAATTGAATGTCCTCTCGAACACTTCTTTATGCATTTGATGCATTTCGTTAAATTTGAAGACGCGAGATGTAAGACCGACATCTAGGATTTTGCGTACAAAGGAATGACACCTCGAAGAGAGTATTCAATATCTCTGACAGGTGAAGTAACCTGAAAATTTTATCGTGACATTCTGTCCTAGGAGTGGAGAGAGAACAGCAATTACACGGAACGGATCTAGATTCGGAACCTCTGTGTACTGATTCTCTTGAAAATCCTAGATGTCGGTCTTACATCTCGCGTCTTCAAATTTAACGAAATGCATCAAATGCATAAAGAAGTGTTCGAGAGGACATTCAATTGTGGGAAGCGCAACTGATGAAGGTTCCCTAACCAGAAACAATATAGATTATATTTATATATAATCTATATTGTCTTGCGTACAAAGGAATGACACCTCGAAGAGAGTATTCAATATCTCTGACAGGTGAAGTAACCTGAAAATTTTATCGTGACATTCTGTCCTAGGAGTGGAGAGAGAACAGCAATTACACGGAACGGCTCTAGATTCGGAACCTCTGTGTACTGATTCTCTTGAAAATCCTAGATGTCGGTCTTACATCTCGCGTCTTCAAATTTAACGAAATGCATCAAATGCATAAAGAAGTGTTCGAGAGGACATTCAATTGTGGGAAGCGCAACTGATGAAGGTTCCCTAACCAGAAACAATATAGATTATATTTATATATAATCTATATTGTCTTGCGTACAAAGGAATGACACCTCGAAGAGAGTATTCAATATCTCTGACAGGTGAAGTAACCTGAAAATTTTATCGTGACATTCTGTCCTAGGAGTGGAGAGAGAACAGCAATTACACGGAACGGCTCTAGATTCGGAACCTCTGTGTACTGATTCTCTTGAAAATCCTAGATGTCGGTCTTACATCTCGCGTCTTCACACTTTTTCTCCTTAACCGACTTCCAAAAAAGAGAAGGTTATCAATTCTTCGGCAACTTTTTTGTATGTATGACCAGCGATTATTAATTGCTTGGGCAATTTTGATGATTAGATGATTTGCATTATATTAAGGAACATTACAGAAAAGGTACCATATAATTGTCTATAACATGAGATTTACGGTTTTCCAGAAATTCCGAATTTCAATGAATCTTCGCTGTTTTCTCTCAAACGGATCAAGCAATTTGAATATCATACCATGTATTCTGCATAGATATGTTCCAGCTTGATTCCGTATACTTTTGTATAACGTAACACATACCATTTTTCAGAAAATCGGAAAAATATGTGCAAAAAAACTGTAAACATCAATGTATGTAAGTATCAGATTTTCATCATAAATCTCTAGTTTAAATGTCAAGATATGTCATGAAAGTACAGGGTGTTTGTAATGGTTTTCATTTTAATTCATTTGAAGTCAAGTTCTTTTAGAGACGAAGTTAAGTTACGGGGCTTATAATCGCGTAAAATGGCAGACAATATTTCATTAGTTTATAGAAACGAAAATCTGTTAGACGGGCGATCTCTTCTATACAGTTGTAGGTGTGTGCGTGCCCGCATGTGATGTTAGGTGGTACATAAGGTGGAATTGAATTAGTTATATATGATTGTATTGTATTGGGTGGCAAATAAGTTGTTGCGTATACAAGGTGGTTGAAATGAGAGTGGAGTCAAACTATAGTTATACAGAGTGGATATTTTCTTTATAGGGCGGAGTATAATTACACTTATACAGAAGTCTTCAAAATGTTAGAAGCATTTGAATATACAGGACGGGTGAAAGATAAGGTGGAGTAAAATTACAGTTATACAGGGCGGTTAAAAAAGGTATATAGTGTGGAACATAATTCGTTGCTTATATAGGGTGTTTGAAGTAAAATTATTGTTATTCAGATTTCAAATTTGCATATACCGGGTGGTTAAAATAAATTATTGTCATAAAATGTGGTACAAAAATGTGAATTTTGTTATATCAGGTAGACCATCAGCAGTTGCACAAATGGAATACTAGGCATATGGGACGAAGCAAAATCATTTGTATACAGGAATAATTTAAGCAATAGAAAAATAGAAACAGGCAATAGGTTCTGGGCTTTTATAAATAGTAAAAAAGGTTGTACTACGATATCGAATAGAATGTCGTATAACGGTCAAGTGCTTCATAATCCATTTGATATACTCAACGGTTTTGCCGAATTCTTTGCCCATTCTTTTTCCGAGAGCTTGCAGACTGTCACATTTAATCACGTCTTTACAAATGCACAACACCTCACCATATAATGTTTTCGTGAAGATGAGGTCTTGTCTGTACTCAAGCAGGTTAAAAATAAAACGACGATGGGTCTTGATTTCATTCCAACCTTTATTTTAAAAGATTGTGCAACAATTTTTGCCTCACCATTAACTACCGTACTTAATATTTCCCTTAAATACTCTACTATACCTGTTATTTGGAAAACGTCTAAAATTATTCCAGTTTTTAAAAAGGGTGACAAATCTGACATTTGCAACTTTCGTCCAATTTCAATATTGTGTAACTTCAGTAAAGTGTTTGAAACATTACTTTATAATAGAATGTACTCTCATCTTAGCAATATTATTACTTCTCATCAACATGGATTTATGAAGGGACGCTCAACTATCACAAACCTTGTCAACATGACTCAGTTTCTGGCTGAATGTATAGACGATCGGGTACAGTGTGACCTAGTGTACACGGACTTTTCGAAGGCATTAGACCGACTCGCTCACGGAATTCTATTGTCTAAACTAGTTCAGTTTGGTCTGTCAAATGCATTGATTAAACTTTTTTCTTCGTATCTCAGTGACAGGAAACAGTTGGTAGTCTTTAATGGGTTTAAGTCAGTCGAATACGTGGCCACTTCAGGTGTCTCCCAGGGCAGTAACTTGGGGCCTCTTTTGTTTAATATCTTCATTAATGATATCGTTAATAAGTTAGATGTAAATTGCTTATTATATGCTGATGACTTAAATATTTACTGTAAAATCAATAGTATTTCCGACTGTAAGAGAAAATCTGAAACTGATTGAAATTTGGTGCCAAAATAATAATTTATCTCTCAATACAAGTAAGTGTAAAGTAATGTCGTACACATTAAAGAAAAATAGTATTGACTATCAATATAAAATTAATAAATCTATTTTTGAGAGACCGCCCACTTTTACTGACCTGGGTGTTACATTTGACGGTAAGCTCTCCTTTATTGTTCATATCGATTCCGTTTTCTCTGCTGCCAACAAGATGTACGGCTTTGTTGCCAGTAACTCCCGAGATTTGCTGCAACCAGAGACATTAAAAATGTTATATTTTGCTTGTGTCAGGTCTAAAATTGAGTATGCTAATATAATTTGGAGTCCATTTTATTTAATTCACATACAAAAATTAGAATTAATTCAGAGACGGTTTTTAAAACTCCTGTCATACAGAATAGATCATGTTTATCCGCCAATTGATATTACAAATACTGAACTTCTTTCCCGACATAAAGTAGATAGACTGAGCCCCCGGAGAGATAATCATTCAGTAATTTTTCTGTTGAAACTCGTCAACAATAAACTTAACGACTCAATTTTTCTGCAAAAACTAATTTTTTTGTGCCTAGAATCACATCTAGGACAAATCACATCTTTTTACCTTCCCACTTCCACGTACTAATATTCTAAAACACTTTACAAAATGTGTTCGAAGTGTAATGAGGTGAATTACCAGCTTGACATCTTTAATAGCACGGTTTCAGCCATAAAGACCTGCTTTTTAGATAACTGAAATTGTCTATTCATCTTATTATATAAATGTCTGAACTGTGTGTTTTCTCAGTTCTAAGATACAATCTTTAATCTTAGCTTAGGTTCTGTAATTATTCAATATGGTTGATATTTTTTGTAAACTTAGGTTAAAACTTTTATTGTTAATTTTATTGTTACAATTAATTTGCTTTTTTTTTCCTGTTCTGTAGTTGTGTGTAAACCTGTTTGAACAGTAAATAATTAAATAAATAGTGTGGAGAGGATTTATACTTACTAGCTGTCGCCCAGTGGTCGAAATTCGAACAATTGTGTCAATATCTCTGGCAGGTTAAGTAACATGAAAATTTTATCGTGACATTCTATCCTAGAACTTTAGGGAGAACAGCAATTACACAGAACGGATCCAGATTCGGAACCTCTGTATGATAGTTTCCTCGAAAATCCTAGATGTCGGTCTTACATCTCGCTTCTACAAATAAGTAACGAAATTCAAGTTTTTTTCAGATATAATTCATAGAACTTTATTTGTGTTCAAATTCGTAATTCTTAATTTAATATGACAACAATTCAACTGCTAATGGTCTACCCTACATATTTATTTTTTCTAACACCCCTGTATAGCTATAATTGCACTCAATTCTCTAACATTTATTAAAATCCTCATTATAATAATTCCATCTCATTATATATTTCCACCACCCTGTATATGCAACTGCTTATGGACCACGCATAATATTTTTTAACATTTTTCAACCACCGGGTAAACCATTCTGTATATGCCACTGCCTATGACCCACCATATTTACTCTTTTTGTTTATGAAATTTTTAATTATCTTCTGTAACTATAATTCTACTCCGACCTATATTTCAATCATTATATATATGGAACTCTTCGTGGTCTACTCTATAAATCAATTCCTATTCTAACATTTTTTATCACCATCCTGTATATCTATAATTCCTCTTACCCTATATTTCATCTTAACTATATATACAACTGCTTATGGGTTACGAAATGTTGCATTTCCATTTCCGCCACCCTGTATATGCATCTATGAATAACATTTTTTGCACCACCCTGTATAACCTTCTATTCCAAGAACCCTGTAAATTCAACCGCTAATGGGCTTCCCTATATAATTATTTTATTAGTTATAATTGCACTCTACTCTATATTTTAAATACCCCAAATATGCAACTGCTTATGTGCCACCCATTAAAAAAAATATTTCTAACGTATCTGGAATCGCCCTGTATAATTATGATATTCAACGATTACTTTACCCACTAAACAATAACAACGCTTGCATGCCACCTCCAGAAGTACATGCTCTAAGTATATAATAGCATTGGTCTGTCTATATATAATTACTCAATGGTTTAAGTCTGGCGGCAGCGGCACGCGGTACATTCTTTTGTTTGGCATTGACATTATAGACGTAAATAATGAATTTTTATTATATTTTATTTAATGAATGAACCAATATTATAAATTAAGATTAGCATTCTGCACTGAAGGTAGTCAGTAGCTACTAAACAAAACAAAAATGAAGAAAATCGGATGAGAAACAGAGGAGAAAATGGTACCTAATCGTTTTGTCTTAGCCTATTTATATATAGATATAGGGTTCAGAAAATAATAGATAAATAAGTTAAATAGAGGTAACCAATATCCAGAAATATATACAGTGTGGATGCAATAAAGAGTGAATAGAGTTGCAGTTATAGCAAATGGTGCACAGAATAAAACAAATAAAAAAAGTTTATTTTCTATATTTGGAAAATATGAAAAAAGGACGTCAATTAAAGTGGGAGAAAGAAAGAGAGAGAGAGAGAGAGATAAGAATACACTAAAATATTCAATAGAATTGTACCTCAAATCAGATCAATAAGGAGATATGTCTGAAAATAGTGATTGATTGCATAGGATCTCTAAACGGTTTTTATGTTAAGTCAGCTGAAGTCTGTTCTTTTTTAAATATAAATTATTTAAGAAGTTTTTGTGTCGAGGCTTATATAGATAACTATAAAAACTACACACTGCAATAGGTAGAACTTCTACAATCTACCTGACATTTCAAGTAAACAACTCAGTACCATCTTAAAAAAAGAAATCAACCTACCAATTTCCATCTCTATATTACATTCCGTTCCATTAAAGATGTATATTTTCCCTACCTGTACCTCTTTCCCATAATTGAATTTTTCCAAAATGTTTAAATTCATTTTGATTCGTTTACGGAGAAATAAAATTTTCACGCCTGTCTCACTTTCTATTTACGAGATATTGAATTTCAGCAAAAACAATAGAAATCTCCATTGACCACCATCTATTTAATGCATTTTTGCAAAGCGACCAATCACATCTGTATTCAATTATTGAACTAATTCATTCAATCAATTCCCAGTCCCGCATTTCGTTTGATTCCCGGTGAATAGTAATTTTTTCTAAAAACAATTCCACACCTGACCTTTATCCGATATGGAATTTTTACATAATGACTACCTGGTTTGTATTCAGTTTTCATGCATTTGACATTTATTTTTCAGATTTCTATAATAACTTGGGAAATATCATTTCTTTCATTCAAGAAAGGATTCATTACTCTATTCCTTTAAAGAAAGAAATCAATCAAGCGAGTCGTATACCTGCATATTACACAAGTGCAATCAAACAAACAACCAATTGCATCTCTTTTTATATTTTATATTAATATAGATTTGTTTCCAATTGCTGCCTAGCCTCTATATTCCATTTATAGCTACTGTTCCAAAATTAAATTGTTACCCTATAAATACATTCATAAAAACCACTTTCTAAAAAACGAGACTTACCTACAATGCAAAAAATATTTTTTTCTGCAACAATTAAATACTTTTTCTGGAGTCTGTGTCAAGCTGAAAAGCAATGTTACAAGTACTTCCAAAATTATTTTCACTTGCATTTAACACCGACTTCCGATTAAAAATTCATTTTTGAAGAAAAAAAATGCTTAGTTGAGTTCCTCCATTTTGTGTATTTTTTTGTGTATTTTTAATGTATTTATATTACAATTTTTAGTGATTTTGTAGCTTAATTGGATTCCGTTTTTAAATCTAATAAACTTTTTGATATTGCCAAAAATAAAAGGTGTTTTAGTTTTAAGCAACATTCACTATTTAACTCGTTTATCGTTGAATAGAATAGAGTAACTTGTTTACTAATTATTTATATAAATTAAGAAAGTGTTACATGTTTCCAACTTAGGTGGCCCAGTGTACTGTAAATGATTTGAGAATCTTCATCTATTTTTATGTCGTTAATTATCAAATTTTGATCTTTAATTCCAATTACATTCATTTAATAGACTTTATTAAAAAGAATCATTATGCAATTTATAGTGATATAGCACAATTGGATGCAATTTTCAATTCTAACAAATTTACTTGCGAACAATTTGAGATATTATAAGAGAAAGATGTACTTAATTGGATGCAGTTTTTACTTCATAACTTTGTATCCAAAACAGTTTTGGTTTACTACATGATGATGACAGCTTCGCTGTTCAAACGTTGAATGAAAAAATGAAGGTTTGGTGTTAGGGTACAAAACTTTGTATTTGTACGTATGTACACACTAAAGTTTTTACAGTTTTCCCAGTAATAGACGTCTTATTATTAAATATTTAAATAAGAGCCATTCGACAATTTTCCTTAGGCGTTTGTGAATACATCATCTAGATGTACATGGTACATTTGGATTTACATACTAGTATAGTTTATTCGTATTTCGAATCTGTTACGTTTGGGAATTTCCTATAATTCTAAAGGATTCATGTATCATACTCATTTCTCCACCTGTTACGTTCAAAATTCCATAGTAGTTTGTACTAGTTTTCATACTTATTTACGATTGGAATTCTATACCAATATTCTGGGCTTATTATGTTTGGAATTTCATGTCAGTGTCAACTACTTATATTTGCGTACCTGCTATTTCAAAAAATATATATTCTTAGAATATAATTGTAGCGCTACCTGCAGGGCCCACTTCTGAATCTAAATCAGCTGCAGACGCACTCAAACACACCAAAATTTTCGTCAAAATCGGCCTATCCATTTAGGAGTTGAAATTTGTTTTCCCAGTACCCGATTGCAGGAGCTTCTACTTGGTTCAGCAATAAATTGTAACCATCCGGGGACCCAATCAAACATTCACAAAAAAATGCATTACAATCAGTCTAGCCGTTTGGAACAGTTCAAAAATATAATAATAAGATATAGGAGTTAATGTTCTTCAAAGGCCTGAACAAATTGGATAACTTGAGATTTCATTTGTTTCGACACCGACACTACACACTGCCTCGATCTTGAAATGCCCATCTAAATTAGTTCTCTGTGTAAGAAACAGCGACCAGGTAATATATTAAAAGTCTCTTCTTTCATAGAAAAGTAATAATATATAGAAAATAAACTAATAAAGAATACCTGCAGATATCTCTTTGATATACATTATTAGAGACTTGAAATACGTCAGACATCAGAAAGAAACTTTCCATTAAATGTATGTATTGACTAGCTCAATTTTGTCAAATGAAACCCCATTTTTTACTAATATACCCAATTTTGCAAAAAAATTTACATTGGCCATATTCTGTTTTTTCCAAAAAAGAGGTCAACATTTAAGAAAATTGATTCGACTTCCTTAGGAACTTTACCTTGAACTGGAGGTCAAAGACAAGGTCATCATTTGGTGCCCGCATTCTGCTCTAAAACTTTTGTGTAAAAACAATCTTTCTCCGATCTATATTGTGCAAACTATTGCCTGCGTCATATAACATGTGTCACACAGGGGGAGGAAATGGAAAAAGCGGAAAATTTTGCATCCCTTATAAGTTAAGATGATACCGGATATAAAATGTTTCTCTCCTTTAGTTTCGTAAATAAAAACTGAGTACCCACCTACTTGGTTAAAAATTGGGTTCTCAATTGAGAAAATTAATTTTGTCATGATCAGGTCAAGTAGAATATGATGTTTCTTGTTCTAGATCAAAATGGGGGTTCCCATTTAAACAAATTGCTTCGACTTCGACCTGAAATGGACCTTGAGCTTTAGGTCATAATCAAGGTTACCATCAGGTGTCTCCTAATACTTGGTTGCATCATTTAAAATGAACCACCCTCTGTATTTTTTACTTCTAGTGACTAAGTTATATGATAATCTACTAATAATCTTTACAAAGTATAAAACAAAGTTGCTTTCCAGCGTCTCTCCGTTTGTATCCTTTTAAACTACGCAACGCATTTTATAGCGGTTTTTGTTTAAATATAACTATAATTGTTCAATCAAAGCGTCGCTGCTATATTCGCTCGACAACCATTATATATAAGAGGACATTAGCCTAGTTAGAGCGCCTGGCTATTAAAGCGTAGGTCTCGGGTTCGATCCTCAGAGGAAGCACTTTTTTATTATTCATTGAAACTTTTTGTGGGAGTTTGAGATTGTTCCTCTAATGTTTAGATTCTCACTTGGATGTTCATTAAACTTTTTGTAGGTGATCCGGATATTAATTTTTATTAACGACTCGGTCGATTTTTTTGATGAAATTTTTGTGCGCACTTGAGTAGGTTAGATTTATAATTTGATTCGGTAAGGGATGCAGGAACTTTATTTAATGCCTCCTTAACGGTTGGCCCGAGTTTGTTGAAACGTCTGAATAGTTGGGTATCTCAAATTTTTATTATCACAATTCTACCCGGTAGGTGTACTCACTGGCGGACCCAGGTGGGAGCCTAAGGGGCTGGAGCCCCACAATCATTTGAGCGGAATACTTTTTTAGGGTTTATTTTGCTAAAACCAAGCTTCAGCGGGGTCAAGCCCTCCCCCCAAACGAGATCAAGCCCTCCAAAGGTCAATCCTGCATCCGCCAGTGGGTTTGCAGCCATAGGGTTCTAGGATTTTTTAATAATATTTGCATTAAAATTAAACACTAGTTTTTCTAATAAGTTACTAATAACTAAAATAGTATTTGTCGGTTACTTATTATAAGTGATAGATAACTGGTAACTAAATAATCTAGATCTAAAATATCATTGTGGATATATAACATGCTAGTCCAAGATGCACTTGACCAATTTCTTGTTTCTATAAGTTATACTTGGAAACATCTTGAACTATTAGATAGTGGGTACTGAATACTTAAACTCTATTTTCAGACTAACATTCTTCAAACTCGATTTAGCAATTACATTTAATCTGCAGACAATTCGTATAAAATTTTAATAAGATCAAATTAAATGTAACGTCGCCTGTGCATCAGTGATGCTGACGCTTTGGAGCTTTAATAGTTCGGCAAATTCATCCTGCGTTCCTTTAAATCTTTATAAACGAATTTGAGGCTACGCCTTTGTCAACATGTGTGTCCGTTAATATTAATAATGGAACTTTTGAGTCCCAGTTGTGACGGCTCTAACATGTTCAGTGAATTTCCGGCCGACCTGTTTTAATAACAGAAGAATGGGATGAAAGCTAATACAGCGAAATGTTTCATAATGGAGTTGAAAAATAGAAAATATTATGTCGTTTTGTGGAAATTTTCCGGTTCGAGGTTTTATGTAGGTGTACATTGTGAGTTATAAACCAAATTAATTTTAACCGGTTAACAGATTTAAAGCGTGAGACTATTCTTGAGGTACAATTTGGTCTTAGAGTTGGGAAAATTAATGAAGTCGTTAATTACATTCTATTCATGGAAACTGTGAAAAGTTTACTTACCGGCTGGCTGAATAATCCAGTATATACGAGGCGTGAACAGAAATGCATATTAAGAAACGTCTAGAAAAGCTTCTCAATTAGTAGAAATATAAAGAAGTAAATCAGTGGTTTGTAAAGTAAATAATTCATGGAAAGCCGTGTTAAAATGCAGAGGGAAACTGCTATAGCGAGTTTTTAGTTGCTTGACGTTGTTCAATTTCTGTAGAAATTAATGATATTCTTATATATTTACGTGGCAATTTCAAAATGAATTTTATTTGTTTTTTATATGGATTTGATATGTAACTGGATTAAATTACAGTAAAGCAAAAAAAAAAGTTTCAGCTCCAAATCTAAATTCATTTTCAGACACTTACTGTATTAGTTATATTACACTGCCTTTGACCCGTGACTTCGTTCGCGTACATAAGTACGTTGATTTGGACACAGCGTACAAAATTAACATGTAACTTTTCTCGAAATTTTCGCATTCAATTATAACATTATCCACGTTTTTAGAATATATTACTTAAACTTTGCTTGTACTTTATTGGTCAAATTGTTTTCTGAAGGATATTTGTAACATATTTTTTCAATGTTTAAGCACTTTCCGGAAAACAAAACAAGTTAAGAAATTTCTCTATATTTCCAAACGTTTCGGAGTCTAGGTCCACACTCCGGTGTCAATGACAAAGGAACTACGAAAATAGGTACAATCCTTAAATGTAAAATTAAAATATTTGACAATATCATTACTTGACTTATGACGTAACTAAGAGAATTTAGTTTGATAATATAGAGGGCAGCACAGAAACTTCTAGAGATCATATAATAAAAACGTTCCTTTCAAATTTGAAGAATTTAATGGGGGTGAGTGAACTTCAGAATTTTGTGGCGCTAGTAGGGGCGCCTTCGCCAAAAATGCGATTAAAGAATATTGTTGATTCATTAAAATCATATTAGCTGGTTTACATTATTCCCCTGCTGCGGGAGCTGCCGGCAAGCTACCGGAATTATTGCCGAAATAGGGTCGAAATCTCGTCTACATTATGCCGAAGTGGACCGGGAAGTAGGCAGGTAAGTATGAAGAGCAGTATGTAAACACCATACTTCTCCTAATATTGCGACTGCTACTTGCACTACTTTAGGCAACCGAAAAGAGGGTTTTTAAGCGGCAGTCAAAGGATCGTTTATAGTTCAGGTAATAGAATAAATGCTGAAGAAAATTTTTTTCTGGTCTGGCCCGTTCATCGAAGGTTTATAGTCCAGGTGATTTAAATATATGCTGGACAAAATTGATATCTGCAAATGAACAATTGTAGGCATTTGCCACAAAATTTCAACATTTTTCATCAATGTATATGTTTTTATTAAACAATAAAAACCTTTAAATAAGGACAAACATTTAGTTTTGTTTTTTTTGTGCAAAATCTAATCTTAAAATCGTCTTTGGTATAATGGACATTGTTGAAGAGAATTAAAAAACCACAAAATGAACTACACTAAGTTTAAATTCCTCAATTTTTAAATAAAGTATTTTAAGCAAAAAGCAGACATGGCATTTTTTATACTTCTAAGTTGTTTAATTATACTTTTAAACATTTTTAATATTAATAATGTACATTTTAACAAACCCAATCTACACTGGGAGTTGTAGGTTCAGTAGTTGTAGGTTCAGTTAAAAATATTAAAGTTAATTTTAAATTTATATTTCAATGTTATAAAAGAATCCAAAGATTAAAGCTATAATTAGGTAATATGGGTTATATAATATAAAATTATCACTATTAAATAAAATATCAAATACTAGTGTTTAAAATGAACAGATATTTACTTATTTTATAAATAAACCCCAAAGATAGCATAATTAAAATATGAAATTATTTTTGGAGTTGTATTTCTTGCGTGGTAAAGCCATGTAAATTATAAAATATCAACAAATTTTCAGCTTTTGTTTTTTTTTCAAAATTAAGTGAAAAATCGTAAAATCAGGAATATCAAAGTTTCTCGTTGATCACTTCTAAAATGTATGTTAGAGTAAAAACATATGCTTATGAAAGTTGAAGGTAGGTAAAAGTAAGGTCTAACGAATTACAGCATCAAAGTTCTAAAATATTGTTTTGTTGCTGTGCAGGTTGCAAAAAATCCTTGACTACTGAATCCGGGTGACCGCTTTTGTGTTACGAAATTATGCAAGTCTCTAAGAATTTTTTAATTTTAAAAATTAGTTTGTTTGACGCCATTTTTTAGGTTCGTGCTATAGTAAATTTAGTTCATTCACAAGCACGCAGTAACCAAACTCTTCCCCGCTGTAACTTCAATTATGCAACATTACACTTATTTTTATTGCAAATTGAGTTATTGCTAAAATATTAACTTTTATCACGAAAGTGCTTACCTACGTTAATTTAGAAAGTCAAGAGCTTTTTATTAAAAAAATATATTAAGCTTATCTTGCTTTTCCATAGAAGTAATTAGTTATTGCAAAAACTATGCTTTTCGCAATGTGCAAAGCAACAAAAGAAAATGTGTCGATTTTATTCTATAGATCTTGCTGTTACCTAGAATTTTTGTGTTCATATATTGCCATTACAACTTATTGCTCAAGGAAAATTATTAATTTTTAAGATTTTATCAACTTCTACTTATTACAAAAGACAAAACCTGAATTTTTAAAATAATTTCGATTGTTCCATACACATCGTTTTAACACGCAAGCAAAACAAGTAAAAAATTTATAGTTTTTCTTGACACGGAAAAAAATTATCATTATACCATTTAGGTTATAGGCAGGAACGTACTACATTTTTTTACTGTGATGATTTTTTTTCTCCCAAAATGTTGTATGAAACTTAACATACATATAATATAAGACTGTATCGGTGTTTTAATGCCTTTTCGACATTGTAACAAAAATGGAAAGGTCCATATTAAAAAAAACCGAATATTTATTTTTTTCAACGATAATATTACTCCTGGAGACAAAAAAAAATATTGTGTAATTAAGAGATATATCGTTACGACTATAGGTTTTTCTAAAGTAATCACGTTTCGTTACCCGACACAGTAAATTGACATAATACGAGTTTTCTTGTAATCGTGCCTTAAACAATGGTTTGTTTTTTCAAATTTTGTTCCAATTGTGGATTTTTGAAACTCTACAAAAGACACTTCTTGCATTTTTCATTAAATTCACTACTTTTATAATTATTCTTTATTCAAAAATAATTTTGAATTTAATTTCAACATCGAATAATTTTAATGTCTATAACCTTTTTGTAGAGTATTAAATTTCCTTCAAGAGTAAGTATTTTGATCAATAAAAATATGGATATTTATGGTATAACTAAAATCCAAAATCGAGCACTGGCTGAATTTAATAAATAGTAGGAGAGATAGAGCGGGATTTTGCCTGTCATCCTGAAAATGGATAGAATGTATCGTATTACGTTCAATTCCTGAACTACATCTAGGCAGGCCCAGTGGGAGTGATAACCGAGGATACTTACAGGTTGTGAAAATGGTCAGTTTTATTTGGTCATACTCATCATCGGGTAAACGTTACAAAATTGACTGCATACAAGATTGTGATATATTTAAGCAAATTCGCGAGAGGCGTCTGCCTAGAGTGTTACCATCACGCTGGCGGACAGGGGTAAACTTGTCAAAAATAAGGGTGGACTTCATCATTAAGTAAAAAGAACGCCATTAGCGCCATTTTTTTTGCTTGCACAAAAGAAATCATAATCCAAAAGAACGGACAGCTAAATGACATAAATATATTTTTCATGACGTCAATAATGTGGTCTGTATGACGTCATACATAATTTTTTTAAAGGCGTAGCCACATTTTTTATTAAGGATTCGGAAAGAGCGGAAAATTTCATTTCCGAATATGACTTTGACCATGACCTTGAACTTGATCTTCCGGGTGATTCTAAAATCAAAGTTTTTTTGAAAAATAAACAAATTATAGCTAAAATAGGTGTACAGGGTTTTCGACATCGCTGATGTCGAATCTGAAATCAGTTTTCCAAATTCACAAACCAAGATGGCGAACCATTTTTTTGAAAAAAGCCAACCAATTGATGCACAATCAATTAAATGTAATCGATGTTTTTAACCCTGATCTGAAAGAGTACTGATTCAAAGAGAGTATTCCAAATTAAAAACAAATTTGAGGTTGACCTTGGCCACTACTTGTTTGAAAATTTTCAAAAACTGATTTCATAATCGTAATCATCGACGTCGAAAACCCCCGTATAACAAATTGGAAGTAGGTTACTTGATTTTTTTAATTTACCAATTTTCAAACTCTGATTACGAATCTGAAATCAGATTTCTGCGATCCAAGAAGGCTGAAGAGATTTTCAAACAAAAACTGATTTCAGATTCGAAATCAGCGACGTCGAAAACCCCCAGTACACCTACCTTATTTGGCTATAATACGTTGATTGTCAGACAAACTTGGAATAACCTTGAAGGTGAAGTTAAAGGTCATGGTCAAAGTCATATTCGGACCTGTAATTTTCCGCTCTTTCCAAATCAGTAATGAAACATGTGGCTTTGCATTTAAGAAAATTGTGTATGACGTCATACAGACCACATTAATGACGTCATGAAAAATATATTAATGCATTTAGCTGTACGTCCTTTTGGATAATGATTTCTTTTTACTTAATGACGAAGATCAACTCTATTTTTGACAAGTTTACCCCTGTCCGCCAGCTTGATAGTAACGCTCTAGGCAGACGCCTCTCGGGAATTTGCTTAAACATATCACAATCTTGTATGCAGCCAATTTTGGAACGTTCACTCGATGATGAGCATGACCAAAAAAAATTACCACTTTCACCTCCTGTAACTATCCTCGGTTATCACTTCCACTGGCGCCTGCCTAGAAACGTGATGTAGTTCAGAAATTGAACTTAATATGATACATTCTGTCCATTTTCTCGATGACCAGCAAGAACCGGCTCTATCTCTTAGACAATAAACACTCACTGTCGCATGTACTGTACTGCGGTGCTTAGGGAAAAGGCAGTAACGTCTAAAAAGCGAAACTGGAGAAAATTCGAATTTAAGTTTCATATAATTTATAACTAAATTAGTTATAGTATTCTTTTATAATTGTGAGTAATGATTATTAATATTTTACTTGACTCTGTAAGAAGTTATTTTTATGTATTTTCATTAAGTAAATAATTGATGGGCCTAAAATAAATGACGTACTGCCTTTTATCGCTCTAAGTACAAAGGCAGTAACATATAATTTACTGCCTTTTTACTCTGTAATATAACATTACTGTTTTTTCCCATTGTTTTTATTAATTATAATATAAATAGTATTGACCAAAAAAGCACTGACAGTAACACGGAATAAAGTAAATTCGTTTTTGTAATATATTTTATTTATCGAAAAATAAACTCAACTAGGTACAAAAGCTATTATCTTATCATCGTTAAATCACAGAATATAAAACATTACTATTAAATATTAATTGTAATTTTTAAATTTTTGTACATATAATTAATACTTTAACAACAATGAAATGATTAATACTTAAATATAACAATTATATTGTTATTTATGTAACGATGAATAGAAATATTTAACAATTATTTAATACTTTTAAATTTTCAAATTATCAACAAATGAAAAAAACACTCTTAGAAATTAAACGAAGATTATTTTTTAGTCTTTAAAAACGATAAAATTTGATAAAAAAAACGGAGGTTTAATCACATGGATAACTTTTTTACCAAAACGAAAGCTAATTAGAACCTCAACAAACTGCATCTTGTGACTAAGAAATTATCACTTTTCATTTAAAAAAACACTTATTTTTCGACTTTTTTCGTCGGTAACTGCAGATCATAATATTGTCATATAAAATGTAATAAAGAGTAAAAAAGCAGTAACTATCACTTTTAAACGATAAAAGCAGTATAGTTTGAATTCTACTGCTTTCTTATTTTGAGAAATAGATTTACTGCTTTTTTTCTTAGAAAATGTAATTAATTCAAAATATCTGTTAAATTAAAAAAATTACTATTTTATGGAAATAACATTATTAATGTAAAATTATATACCAGATAAACGTAAAATCAATGAAAAAACATATTGGCGCTATAATTTAAAAAAAGCAGTAAGTGCACTTTACTGCCTTTTCCCTAAGCACGGCAGTGCAGTCTTTTGACTTCCGAAAAAAACGCTCTTTTGACGAGTATAGGGAGTGGCAGCAGCAGTGGCACTAACTAGAAAAGTATAGTGTTTACATTCTCGCACTGTGGGCTGACCTGCCTAATTCCCGGCTCAGTTCGGCATAATCCAAACGAGCCATAAGGGAAGACGTAGGAAAAACCTTATGAACTATTTCCACATTGGGTTGTTCCTAAGGACATGACTATTAACTATTTCTTCCTTAACATTGGCAACCAGGAACGAATGAACTTCACGAATGTATTAGTTTTTTTTATTGTTTTTTAGTTTTCGATTCGTATTGTGTTCTTCTGTGTGTAATATAACTCAATTTTGAAATTGTATTTTATGACAAAGCACGTTCACAAATTTTGGATTATTCAAACTGTCGCTTTTTAATGTAATTTTTGTGTTCGTTTATTCAAACATTTAGAGGTGTCTCCAATATAGAATTTATTTTCAAAACGTGGCAACATCCAATAATATGGCAAAACTACTCCATCCACAAATAGCCAAACAGTAGAGATAGAGATACCCCTAATGGTTAAATTGTTAAGTAGCTCCAGGGATATACAGTCAAATTGTTCAAAAAATATTCAATATATAAGGTCCATTAGAATAAGTGGTCCCATCGTGAAATAATTACAACCAAGTCGAAAAATGTACGGCCCCAGCCAAAAACAAAGACCCTTTCAACAAAATAACGCTCTCTAACATAATATAAGCTGATCGTTGAACATACCTGCCGTAGGAACAAGATAAAATCTTTGACTAATTGTTAAGAGTTTATAAATTTGTGGAGAAAATTGTCAAAAAATTGAGATAAGAAAATATACTGGCCGAAAACTCTCTTCACCAACGTAAATAGGACGCTTATGATTTGCATGTCGAAATATGGAGTAGCACATGTTATTTAAGGTAAAAATGTATGCAAGACCCATACATTTTTTTCTATTTATTTTCGACAGTTTTGTCAATAACAGGAAATAAAACAGTTTTGTTTGAGCCCTTTTAAGGGCATATACCTAAGGATGCGTTTTTGGGGACACGTTAATAGTGACTTTTTGGCCTGATTTTAATGAATTATATACACAGCAGAACTTTGGAACCTTATTTTTTAAACACCCCCCATTTTTTTTCTGAAACTAATAATATGATAAGTTAGTCTATAATTATCTTGTATAAATCCTATTTTTCTTAAATTTGTGACCATTCAGACTTGGTTAAGGCCGGTATTATATTGCCAAAGATCTTTGATCAAATCTTTTATAAAACATTACATTAAATATTTGATATGAATGTCAGAACAAATTTCATTAAATGACATATTACACTGCATCACATATTTGATCAAATATTTTCTATTCAAAATGGGGAATGTATGTAATTTTATGATTGTTTGTGCTACTGTTCTGTGTTTTTATGGCTACAATTTCAGAAATACAAAAAAGAATGAGCGCTTAGCAAGAAATAGTTGATCAATAGTGTACCTGATAAGCAAAACTTCTTATTAGCAGTTTAAGCAAAATGTTAATTCTACGATTGTTATTGGATCATCTGTTGGAATTTTTCCAAAAAGGCGCAAGTGATACTTCGTAGAAGAATAGAAAAGGGGCCAATAATCACCAACGGTCAGCAAACCGTCGCAGCAAGCTACTATCCTACACCTAAAGTTATTAAAAGAGCTGAGACAGATGGCAAGAATGCCAAATTCATTAATTTTTAATGGATGAGGCCACAAATGTTGATATTATAATGGTCTATTGCTAAAGAAATACACAAATGAAAAAATTGTATTAGTATGGAGGATCCACCTACAACATTTTAGTCGAGTACAACACTGCGCCTCATTATCATATACTATTATTAATACGCAAAGAGCTAAACACACTCCCCTTTTACGGCCTTTATTTTGATATTAGGGTAATGAAACATATACCATTCGAAAGGTTATGTGCCGTAGATGTGCTGAATATATAAAGAATCTTTATTTATTTCTTTTAAAATAAGTAAATCAAATATAAATTATTGATACAAACCAAGTAAGATGGCCACCCACTATGAACAACTACCTTAACCCTTAAAACCTAATTTGACTGCAGTCGACAAAACCCCAATCGAGTAGCAAAGTATAAATATTTCTTACATAATCGACTTTTACTTACTATGATGTATGCTCTAAAAACCGTCTTTTCTATTCATTTATGACGTTACTTTTGTACAAAAATGTTGACTTCAGAAACTATGGCGTTGTGATCGAATTGAATGTGTTTTTAAGAAGCACATTTAACACAAGAATTCACATGCAAAGTTTTTTAAGTAAGTACAATAACTCTTTAGAGATTCTAAAGCTAATTGATAATTTTTATTTCTGCTCCTGACCAAGTTGAGTATATACATTTCTTCAGTCATGAATTTATCACAAACCTAATAACAATTTATTAATATTTTTGTGTATCCATTAAAGCGTTCAAAGGCAATCTTTTAAATAAATTTTAAGATTACATCTAAAATAGCAGTCAGTCAAAAAATGTTTAATGTTCTTTTAACTAGATGTGATATATATGCTGCAAATATATTTTTACTTATTTATCTAATAACATAATACATATAATGTTTGTTTATTTTATCATTTTGTCGAAATTCCATTTTGGGGTTTTGGCATCTATAAATCGATTGCTCGGGAAAAATCGTATTACCGAGAAAGAATGAGACTGTTACAATTATGACAGCTTTGTTCAATACAGGGTGACTTGGTGACCTACTTGAGAATAAAACTGCTATGAAAAATTCTTTCAATGCAAATTTATGTGTAGGATCTAACAAAAATTTCATTACTGCTTTTCTAGCTTTACATTTTTATAGCTGTACCTTTCAAGATTTTAAAGTAAAAAGTGCTGGTTAGGGCATTTTTGGATGGGTAAAAAGTTGTGTTTTCATATTAATTTGAGGCACACAATAAAGTTGTCTTGAGAGTTGTTAGATATGCTTATATAAATAGACTGAGATATAAGGCGCTGTAGATTACAAATATACAGGGTGATTCCAGATATGTTAGAAACCAAATGTTTTATTGTGTGGCCCAATTGCACGTTAAAACTGTTTAGAATATTGAGTGGAGGTCAATTATAGTCAGACAAGGTGGTTAGAAAAAATAATTATATAGGGTAGCCTATTGGCGGTTGCATTTACAGGGTACTAGGAATAGAGGGCGCAGTAGAGTCATAGTTAAACAGGGTGGTGCAAAAAATATATTATATAGGGATACATATACAGGTATCTTGGAAATATGCTGGAGAAGAATTATAGTAATACAGTGTGGTTCAAAAAATGTAACATTTCGTATCCCACAATCAGTTGCATCTATAGGATAGATGCAATATAGTGTGAGAGAAATTACAGTTATACAGGGTAGTTACGTTAAAAAAAGTTAGAAAAGGAAATTGTATATGAGATTCATATATACGATGATTGAAATATAGTTATAGAAGATAGTTTAAAAAATTTACAAACAAAAAGAAGAAATATGGTGGCTAATAGGCAGTCGCATATATAGAATGGTTGGAGTGGAATTATAGTTTTACTGGGTTAAAAAAATATGATGCCTGGTCCATGAGCAGTTGTATATACAGGGTGGTTAAAATATCGTCCAGGGTAGAATTACTATAGTTTGATAGGCTGGGTAGAAAAATGTTAGCCATTTTTAATTGGGTAGTCCATTACCAGGTATATATAAACGGTGGTGGAAATATAATATGAAGTGTAATTATTATAATGAGTAGCTTGATAAATGTTAGAGAATTGAAATTAAACTGAAACATTTCATCTTGAGAAAACATAGTTTATATACCAAATGTCCGATTATATGGATGTATGTACCAAAATTTTTGATGAATCCTTGAATTTACGAGTAAAGTTGGGTCACCCAGGTACTATTTATTAAATGTACTAAAGGAAATTGAATAAGTATTAGTAATAAATTAAAACAGATTA
Organism: Octodonta nipae; assembly: GCA_034190945.1. NCBI lineage: Eukaryota > Metazoa > Arthropoda > Insecta > Coleoptera > Chrysomelidae > Octodonta > Octodonta nipae. Next base: position 98,184,517 of record CM067221.1, read on the forward strand.
TTTTGTAATCTCTACTTCATATTTTCAAATGGAATTGTCATTTACCTTTATTCCATTGTCTTCCTCGACTTGACCATACAATGTATGGCAGCACACTCCCTCTAAGGCACGCACAGCGTGCCTTTATGGGAAAATTCACTAAACCCCAGATATCCTAGATATCAAGAGGTTTAGCTCTGTGGGAATCCTTGCCAGGTTTTCAGGCCCGTGGTTAGAGTCGTGGCAGCAGTTTTCCATAAATTTCCTGACCGTCCGGGCTGTTCCTAACAGGACGGCTTTTTGCATTTGTTGGTAAAGATGTTCGTCCAGACCGAGGTATTTTAAATTGTTTATTAGATGTTTTGGAACTAGTCCTGTCGTTGATATAACAACTGGTACAGTTCGTGTGTTGTTCATGTAACACTGAGTCTTTATTTGAAATCCAAATCCCTATAATTGGTTATTGACTCAGCCTGCTTGATATTTACATAATTGTTGTTAGGAATTGCTATGTCAATTAAAGTTGTTTTCCGAGCGACTTTATCTACCAAAGCTATATCTGGTCTATTGTGAGCAACAGTCCGATCAGTCAGTATCGTGCTGTCTCAGTACAGCCTGTAGTTGTTATTTTCTAAAACAGATTCTGGTTTGTATTTCTAGTAGTAATCTTACCGACTTTGATAGTTCAAGTTTCAGTGTTAGTTCCTGGTGCAGTATTTCAGCCACAGCATCGTGTCGTGCTTTGTATTCAGTTGCAGCGAACGCTTGGCAACCTCCTGTGATATGCTGGATCCATTTTCTATATTATTTTACCGGTTAAAAGCTGAATTATTTAATTCTAAGAAATTTCATGGTAATTTTGTTATTAATTTCCACTTACTGTTTTTTCATGTGAAATTGAGAATTATGAATTTCAACACAAATAAAGTCCTATTAATTATATATGAACAAGAAGTTGCATTTCATTACTCACTGACACAATTGGTCGAATTTCGACCACAGGCGAATCTAGTCTATAGATCTGTGATATGATTTATAGCTCCCTATATAACAACACATAAAATTACTTTTTTCGGTATATTTATTTACTTTTCAATTCGTCGATTTTTCTTCAACAGTCTTTGTACGTCCACACAATGGCACTAACAATTTTTATTGTAAGCAGTTAATTCCTTGTTTTTATTTTATATATAACATTATACAAAATCATTGGTTTTCATACTCAACTATTAAAAATTTTCATTTTCACTGACAATTAATGTCAAAATTTTTGGATCAAATATAGGACGACGCGTGTAAATGTTATCAACGATATATGTCAAATAAATATTTTGTCAAAGTTTAGGTATTACACTATCTATTCAAAGATATTTGATCAAAGAAATTTGATCACATATTTGACAATGTAATAGCGGCCTAATTGAATTATCCAACTGATGGGTAGAATAAATGTGGTATTGCTATTTTAATAAATTGCAGACAGGCAGAGAGTCTATATAATTGCCCCTATATCGAATACATAAATAAATTATTCCATTTGATTTAGCAGTGGTGTAGAAAAACTGGGACACTCATTTGCTTTATTGTTAGCCTTTCTATTTCCGGATTTTTCTGAAAGCCTGCAAGCCAAACGCTTTAATTAATCCAAGATTGTTATTCTTTTATGGTAATTAAACTCAAGAATTTCTTGAACCCTGTTAGTTATTTAGTTCTACTTTATCTAGTTCCTATCTTAGGAATTTGAAACATATATTGAAACCTTTTTTTTATCTTCCGACATTTACATGTTAAAATAATTTAAGAAGTTTAGTTTTGCATCAGTATTTAAACATTATGCGCGAGCCTAGATTTGCTAATAGCCCGTATAGTCGCCGCGATCAAGGCGTGGCAGATTTCAAAGGGTGCTCGCTCACTTTGGTAAGCTCACAAATTTATGCGCAATTATGAAGCTTATACTCAAACAAGACACATACATACACGATGGATAGATACCCTTTTCTATCAGATAAATGTTAAATATAATTCCAGTGGGTGTTTTTTGAAAGGTATAGAACTTTGAATTGGAATAAAATTTTAATTTAATTTTAAATTGAAATGAAATTTACTTTATTCGAAAGATAATCTTCTGGCATTATAATTTGAATATGACTTCTGGCCACGGCTGGCTCGGACGTAGTCTAATCTGGAGGTTCAATTTTCGATGACTTTTTCCAACATTTGTGGCCGTATATCGGCAATAACGCGGCGAATGTTGTCCTCCAAGTCAAGCGGCGTTCAATCGCACGATCTTGGATGCCAATTCACGGGTCCGAAACGTGAAACTATGCGGTTACCAAAGGCTTCTTTTAATAAATCAATTGTGGCACAAGCTGTGTGACATATTATCTTGTTGAAACCACAGCTCGTATACATCATGATTGTTCAATTGATGAACGAAAAAGTTAGTAATCATGGCTCAATAGCGATCACCATTGCTTGTAACGTTCTGGCATCAATTATTCCACCAGTCCATAAAGCACACCAAACAGTCAGTTTTTCTGGATGTAACGGTGTCTCAACATGAACTTGAGGATTATGATCATTCCAAACACGGCACTTTTGTTTATTGACGTCTCCATTCAACCAAAAGTGAGCTGCATCGCTAAACCAAATTCGCTTATGGAAATGGGGATCAACGGCAATCTTATTTTGGGCCCATTCACCGAATGTACGCCTTGTTAGGTGATCGTCTGGCTTCAATTCTTGCACGAGAACAAGATCTTTCCCCAAAAACTTCCATAAAGTGGATGGACACATATCCAAGTCCTGTGCATGATGGCGGATAGACTAATTCGGGTTTTCCTCTACGCTACGCTCTACAGCAGCAATAGATTCTTCTGTACGCACTGTACGATATCTCTGTGGATGCATATTATCATTTAGAGTAAACGTGGTGCGAAAACGTTGCAGAGTTAATCGAATTAATTGCTCTGATGGACGATTATGTTGACCGTATGGATGTAGTGCGCGATACATATTTCGTACAGAACCATGTTTTTGAACCCCCAGACCTCCCCCCCGCTGGCTACAGCCTTGGTCAGTCTATTCATGATGAAATGCCAAACCAAACTAAACATAACTCACTTGACAGCTGACAAGATGGCCGCCGGTTAAAAGAGTGTTGCCAACTTAAAGTTCTATACCTCTAAAAAAAACACCCTTTACTTACCCACCTTATATTGCAACTATCCTATATATGCCACTGCTTTTGTAGCACCCAATATTACATTTGTTTTAAACTTACCTGTATAACTATAATTTTTCTTCGCCCTATATTTCAACCGCGCACAATGCTTTGCTTGCTGCTTGAATTTCGATACCTGCAGGCACAACGCACACACACACACACACCTAAATCCGGATTCTCTACAGAAAAAAGTTGCCGACACAGCAATTTTCATAAACTAACTGAATATATTTTCTGCCAGTTCGCTCTATGGTAAGCCGAGTAAAAGAACTTCGGTTCAAAAAGAAACTGGCTTTAAATAAACCAAAATGAAAACCGTTGCAAACCTCCTAGACAATTTACTTTTATAAGATATTTTCACATTTTGGTAGAAATTTATTTACACATCTTAACGTTTGCATTAATGTTTACCTTTTTTCACATAGTTAACAGATTTTCTAAAAAGATGAAATATACTGAATTTGATTGAGCTGTTTTAAAGAAAAAAGTGAAGATTCATTAAATTGTAGTTCATTAATTACTGTAAATTGTAGTTCATTAATTACTGTTTATTCTGCTTTTCAGTAAACATTAAACAGTAAATCGCATTTAATAGAAAATTATATGTTACCTTTCCGTAATACTCCTTAATACAATACAGTTTAAATCATCAAAATTGCTTAAGCCGTTTTTGAGTAATTACTGAGCAGACATAAAAAAATTATGAAGTTTTTATCTTATTTTAGATGACGAATCTCCAGCTAAGCGTTGGCGCATGTTTTGTCAAACTATTAGAGTGAGCCAATAAAATCGACTACTCTTTGTTGACTGGATCACTAAAGTATTTTTAAAATGACAAATAATAGCTCAAATTTTGAGCTCTTAATATTAAGCGGTCTTTCATCGGGAATTTCGAGTTTTTACGCATTTTTCATTCACATCGTTTAAACCATATTGAATAATTTATATTTAACAAAGAGCCGACTTTAACTGTCTTAAAATAAAAACCATTTAGAAACCGTATACAATCAATAACTAATTTCTGACATATTTTTTTAAACTAATTTAAGGTACAAATCAATTGATTATTTTAGCGTATTCTTATATCTCCCTCTCTCTCTAATTTGTATTTTTTTATGTTATCCACATACTTTTTAACTTTTTTATTTGTTTTATTATTTGGGCCACTTTCTATAAGTGTAACTCTAATTCACTATATATTGCAACCACCCTGTATATGTTTCTCTGTATTGATCACCCAATATAAATTATTTGTCTATCATTTTCTGAATCACCCTGTACAACTATAATTCAACTCTACACGATGTTGCAACCATCCTTTATAAGTATTAATTCTATTTTTCTATTGTTTAAATCACCCTGTATACCTATAATTACAGTCCATCTTATATTTCAATCATCCTGTATATGCAACTGCTTGTAACATTTTTCGAACTCTCCGCCCTATAACTTGAATATCCTTACAGCATATGCATATTTAACAATTTTTTACATTTTATTTATCCACTCTGTATAACTATAGTTTTACTTCACTCTTACTTCAACCACCTTGTATAAGCAACTACTGTTAACTTGTTAATTATAATTCTATTTCACCTTATATTTCAACCATCCTATATATGGAACTGCTTTTGTACCACACAATATCACATTTTTTTGTAAGATTTTTTGAACCCACCTGTCTAACTGCAATTTTACTTCGCCCAACATTTCAATTGCGCATGTTGCTTGCTGCTTGAATTTCGATGCACGCACACACCAACCACAGTATACCATATAGAAAACATCGCTCACCTAAAAAAATTTCTTTTCGATACTCTATTGGAATATTTTCTGCCATTCTTTTGTACTCAAGACAATGTATTTGATATATACTGTTTCTGGTCGGAAACCTTCATCAGTTGCGCTTCCCACAATAGAATGTCCTCTAGAACACTTATTTATGTATTTGATACATAGCAGTAAATTTGTAGACGCGAGATGTAAGACCGATTTTCGGGAAACCTAGCGCACAGAGGTTCCGAATCTGGAGCCATTCCGTGTAATAGCTGCTCTCCCGTAACTCCTAGGCCTGAATGTTACTATCAAATTTACCTACATACATAAAAAAACGTGACGACGAATTGATAACCTCCTCCTTTTTGGAAGTTGGTTAAAACTATAAACGGTGCTGTAGGACTTTTTTTGTGAATGACTCTTACACTTTTGGCACTCTTGAAATATACTGATTTTTTCGCAAATGTGATGTTAATCTAGAGAAATAATAAAAAACACAACTTCATATATAGTTCCACGAATAAATTTATTAAAATGTTGGTTTTGAGATGGTAGTTAAATAAGTTTGTACATTTAAAATCAAATTTTATGGTTAAAATATTTATTACTACTGACATCTGAATTTATTTTAATTGCATTACATGAAAACTTCCTAACTTGGGGTGATTATCACTTTCCGGATTATCTGATAGACAAAACCAATGATCAACAATATAAACCACATTACCCGCGCAATTAGTTTATATATATCTGATATGCAAGATTTAGCAGTACCTTATTGTTTGTTGTGTTTTAAATTAAAAAATAAGCGTAAACTTTTATTTTATGTTTTATTAGTAATTTTAATTTATTGTCTGTTTAAATAGTATTCTAGTAATTTAATTGGGACCCCTAGAAATGTGAAATGTTTCCATAGATCTTTCCTTGTTTGGTACAACAAACCAATTATGTTTAACATACATATATTTCGTTTGTAACTAAGTTCTCAGTAATGGATTTCCGTTGATAAGAGTGACTCGAACTATCATGGAAATTTATGCTCGAATGAGCTGCTTTATGGGATATTGAAAATTTATGATTATTGTTTATTCTGATAATGGTCTACCCTAAAAACTTAATTTGGGTGTTTGCGTTTTAGTAAACTGTAATATGGTTTGGGCGTTTTATTGTTCCTTTAGATAATGTGAGGTAAATAAATAAATTATTAAATAATTTGGTCAAGTGCAAGTTGGACTCGCATTGTAAGGGTTCCGTACCACCTTCAAGATTCGCTGTATTTACTTTTCTAATTTGGCCCCCAAAAATTAACATTAGAGTTTTATTTTACTAATAAACTTTTAGGGAAGCCTTCTATAATCTATTGTCTGAATTTTGAGGCTCTATAGATTGGAAGATAAAGGGCACAATAGGTCAAGTTTTAAATTATAAATTATTAAATCTGTTATTCAAATTATTTAAAAATACAAATAAAATATATTTTTCAAAATTTAAATAGTATAGTTTCTAAACTGGGAATTAAGTCGATGTTTAATATCTTTGGTAAACAAATAATTTAAAAATATGATATATTTGTAATTCACATAATGAGTCTTTTATTTGATATATTACATGATTCGTTTGAAGATTTATTTTCCATTTAATTGTATAATTTGTCCCTAAAATTACCATGGAGGTTTTCTAATAATTTTTCTTATAAATTTCAAGTGAGCCCCAGTACCCCTAATTATTTTCAAAATTTTAGGTAGTATGGTTTCGGAAATAAAGCGAGAAATGAGAATTTTTTATATCTTTATGTTAATATCTTGTAAACAATTAATTTTAAAAATATATATTTGTATTTCTCATAACGAGCCCCTTCATTTGATATATTGCATTACACGTTAAAAAAATATTTTTTATTTTCCGTTTATTTCTATAAATTGCCCCCCATTATTAATATTAAAGATTTCTTCGTATTTTTCCTGTAAATAAAAATAAATAGGTCTTATAGTTTGGGGAATAAAGGGGGGAATGGGTATTTTTTTAATATTTTTTAATATATTTTAAAATATTTATTTAAAAAAAATGATACGTTAGAAACAAGTTTAATTTTTTATTTTCCATTTAATTCTATAATTTGCCCCCCAAAATGAATATTAGGGGTTTCCCCTTATTTTTCAAGTAAAGTTCAGGTGAGGCGCTATTCCTATTTTTTTTCAAAATTTTCCAGCTTATAGTTTCGGAGATAAGGGGGGGGGGGAATGGGTAAATTTTTTTATATTTTTGTTAATATCTTTTAATTTATTTATTTTAAAAATATGAAAAAAATATGTTTATTTTCGTCGTAATGAGCCCTTTCATCGATATAAAACATAATGGGTTAGAAACAATTTTAATTTTATATTTTCCATTTAATTCTGTAATTTGCCCCCCAAAATGAAAACTAGATGTTTCTCCTTATTTTTCCAGTAAACTTCAGGTCAGAACCTATGAAAGTATTTTTTTTCAAAACTTTACGTTTTACAGTTTCGGAGATAAACGGGGGGGAATGGGTAAATTTTGGTATATTTTCTTTAATATCATTTTAATTAATTTTTTTTAAATATGAAAAAAATATATTTGTGTTCCTCAGAATGAGACCTTTCATTTGATATATTACATGATGGGTTAGAAACAATTTTAATTTTATATTTTCCATTTAATTCTGTAATTTGCCCCCCAAAATGAAAAGTAGATGTTTCTCTTTATTTTTCCAGTAAACTTCAGGTCTGAACCTATAAAAGTATTTTTTTCAAAAATTTACGTTTTATAGTTTCGGAGATAAGGTGGGGAAAATGGGTAAACTTTGGTATATTTTCTTTAATATCTTTTTAATTAAATTTTATTTAAATATGAAAAAAATATATTTGTGTTCCTCAGAATGAGACCTTTCATTTGATATATTACATGATGAGTTTGAATTTTTTTTATTTTTAAATTTTTATTTAATTCTATAATTTGCCCCCCAAAATTAATATTAATGGTTTCTCCTTATTTTTCCTGTAAAGTTCGGGCAACGTTCTATATTTTCAAAATTTTAGGTTCAGTAGTTTCGGAGATCAGGGGGGGGAACGTTCGATTTTTTTAGTTTTCCCCCCAGAAGTACCCCTTAAATCAAAATTTCTTCTTTTGCGATATGTGCTCCTGATCAAGTCACCAAACTATACCTTCATACCAAATTTCAACCTCTTCCGTCCAGTAGTTTAGGAGAAAATTGCTGTGATGTGACAGAGGCAGAAATCCTGAGTGATATTATAAGGGTATCCGTATACTGTATATACGGAACCCTAAAAATAGTATAATCTAGTAGAAAACTTGAATACAAATTTAGAAAACAATTATTTCAAGCTTTTTTACAACTTAACAAAATGTTGTCGTCCTGGTATTAAAAGTTTAGTCAATTTGCAAAACGGCTGAAAGTTACTTAATTTTATACAAAAAGGAGCTGCTAATGGTTATACCTACGAAACCTTAAAATAGCGAAATTTAGAACCCTACTTTGAGAATACACATCTAAATATATATTTATATATATATATATATATATATATATATATATATATATATATATATATATAAAGACTAGAATACTAATATCTACTAATGAAACATTTTTACTTTTTATTTATAAAATAAATATTTCTGAAAAATCGAAAAGATAGACCAAAGTCAAATGAATATTGAGAGTAGAACTTAACAATTTATCTGTTCAGTTCCAGCAACCTGGTATTAAAAACTTAAACATATAATAATTTTCAAATAAAGACCTACCTTGATCAGGTCACATTTGCGAAACTCTCAGCTCTTCGTCGGGAACATTTATGGGCGCGGATTAGGTAATAAAACCACACAACTAAATTTATTTAGGTCACCAGAGAGATAATAACCATGTGAAACATACCTTAAAACTAACAAAACCGTTATCGGGATTAAGATCCTAAACTTCTACCGGCTATATTTTAGATAAGTATGTTCCCTAATATGAAAAAAATTGTCTACTTTCATCTATGAATAGGATAGGGTAACAAAGAAATTTACCAAATAAAAACAAATGATAATTTAATAAAAAAATAGTGTTTTAAAAAAAGATTAACATTTAAATCATTGAACCATTTATATTTCTAAAGCAACGTTATGAGATATTTTAGAATATGCAATAGTGGCTCTACTACTTCGTCGTTAAAAAATATGGGTATAATATGTTAAACGTATTACCTTACTTTGTACATATGAAAATGAAAAACTTTATGTTATAAATAATCCAGAAAAAAATATTGGTAGTGTACTATACAAGTATATCTTTATAGGAAACTCAAACCCATTGGATACACTCAAATTATAGTCTTATTCAAGACTTTACTGCGAGCAAAAAATAAAATATCTAAACGGAAGAAATAAATTGTTAAACATGTCATTGAATAAATACTCAAACCCTCCAAACATGGCCAAACAAAAAAATAATCTCGTGGAATAATATCAGACCCAATAGAATAAATGTAAGGCCCCAGCCAAAACTACAGATCATTACAATAAAATAAGGCCTAATCATACATACCTCAAATACTGCTTTACCATAAAATATATAGCTCTATGGTAAGATATTAGGCCCATAAAATTCAAATCTACCGTAAGACTTAAGGCCTATCCGTACAACCCTAAAATCACATTGTTTCGTGAGGATTCCATTTCAAAATCGCAACACACTCACCTTTTAACAAAGGGTTAAAATTTCAATCTAATAATTCTTTGCACATCAGTCACAATTGAATTTCTAAACGATGCCAGGGAATAAAATCCCAAAACACAGCTATACTTTACGACCCCTATTTCTCCGGTCGGCTTCCAAAAAGTGGCAAAGAACGAAATAGTAAAAAAGAAAGAAGCTTCGGCACCAGATTGAAACAGTCTCTGATACCATAAACATTTAACTAGAAAAAAAAAGGTACTAGTAAAGACTCATCCTGCAATATATCTATAGAAAAAGGCATAATCCCTTATTGGTCCTGTCCAATTTTCAGTTTTCACAAAAGTAAAACGTCTTTATATAACGTGTTATCCACTTCGTGGTTTTGAAAGTATAAATTTGACATCTGTCAAATATTTCAGGTAAACATAAGTGTATTTAACAAAATTATTAAAGCTTATTACAAAAGCTTTAACTTTAACATATCCACTTCTCGGGCAATAAAGACCGATTTGGGTCTTATAATAGTCACCTATTGAAACAATTCGTAAGGTAGTGGAAAAATTTGTGGCAACTGGAAGCATCCTGAATGAGATAACATTTGATACCCATAACTTTTTTTTGTTGAGATACTTTGTTGATCACTGTGTGTGAATAATCTTCAAACCTGAGCATGTAAGAACGAAATTCCTCAAATTATGACTAAAATCATGAATATTAATCAGGAATTAATTAAAGGACGATTATTTTTAAAAATCTTCAGGCGGCCATCTATAACACATATTTCAGTTCAATACTATGACTGGAGGTGCTTGAAAAATAGCCATTGAATGAGAAGTTTGTAAAAAAGAAAAAGGGTTCGTGTTTAGTTATTTTGAAATATGGCGTAAGCTTATATAATAGTTAGAGCTTAAAATAATAATATACAAATATATTCAAAATTTGCAAAATATATCAGGGTTATATTTAAAAACTCTTGATGAACTTGGATATCCTAATTTCAAACTGACAATTCATGTCGACATAAATTTATTTTTATTTTGACATTAAATACACACCTTCCGATTAATTAATAAATATCACATACTGTAGTACAAATGCCTTCCACGGCTCTGTTAGCACACTTTGGTTCCTGTAATAAAATTTCTGACGGCATTTTCGCATCTGCTTTTTAAGTGCTTGAAATTTTATGGGATTTTTAGAGTAGGTGTGAGACCTTCCAAAACCCAACAGTTAAAAATCATAGAGCGTCAGATTAGAGCATTTGGGTAGTCGATTTTCGTATTCACGGCTTGAATTACGTTGCTACGAAAGAGCAAAGGACACGTAATCAGAAAATAATTCTCTCTTAAATTTGCTTACACTTATATTCACTACCTATGACATATTGTTATATGTAATCGTGGAGGCAAAAATAAACTTAGAATTGACGCTTTAATCTAATTTACGTCCACATTACGATAAAATTAGGCATATTTAGAATAGCCATTTATTATAAACTACTTAACTATGCCTTCAAATTTATATTTTTGTAGTTTATCTGCTTTGGTAATACGAAATAATAAATTCGGAATAGTCGAAAGTGACTTGTTTTATATAAATAACTCACATGTATAATATGTGACATAGAAATCGGAACTCCCGATAATAACGTTTATTTCAATGTATTTCGGTATGTTGAATTTTGTGTTTTGATTTTAAGAACACAATAAAACATTGCTCGATGGTAAGTTGTTTATTATCCATATAATATAATAGACCGTAAAAGTGTGACGTCATAACATGGCGGATTTTGATATTTGGGTAAAAAAAACAAATCGGTTTTCGGTTTCTTTTAATTAAAGGAATGTTGAATTAGTTTGATTAAAAAATGTCTTTTATTATTGGACTTTGTGATATAATGAAATTATTTCAAGATGAATTGAGTGTCTTGGAAAAAGGCGAACAAAGTTTTGAAGCTGGGAATGTTTGGAAGGTTATGTATGCTGGTTCTTTGGGAATTTTACGGGGTGAAATAGCAGCGTCAATGAAAAATAAGAAGTATACAGCACAGGTAATATTTACTGATACTATAACTTATAACAAACTACTTAAAAAAACAATTATTTTTAGGTTACACTTGATGAAAATAGTCAAATCAAAGAAGTGACCTGTACATGTCCTAGAGGTTTGCACCAGTGCCACCATATAGGTGCGCTTTTAATTCATGCAAACAAAAATAAAAGCAAAACAGAAAGTATATGTTCATGGAAAGCTCTATTCACAAAAACTGAAAAGTCAGTTACGATAAAAGAACTGTATCTAGAAAAAAAAGACTATAGAGCCATCAATAGACCAGTGAATGATGAAGACAAGAACTTCTTCTTAGAAAAATTGAAAAACTTGAACAAGTTAGTAAAAATTTCATATCCAAAATGTCATTAATTGAAATTTATATTAGGTTTCAGGATTTTACTGGCTGTTACAAAAGGAACCCAGTATTAATACCATAAAATGGAAAACAATTCAAGAACTTATAGCATCATACAATAACCCTGAGGACAAAATATGCAAGTGTCAGAAGAAGATATTGTGCACCTTGCAAAAGCTACAACTGGTCAGCGTAGTAATCCACTATGGCATCAAATGAGGATGGGACGTATTACTCCAAGCAATTTTGGCAGTTAAACGAAATAGGTATGAAAATCCTATAATAAATAACTAATAAATTTAAAAAAAAGATATTGATTTAAGAATTCATTTTCTCTCCTCTCAGTTGTTACAGCATTACTTAGAAGAGAGAAAACTGTAATGTGAATTATACCTTTTATTTGCATAAAAATTTTTATTTTCATAAAACTAATTTTGATTTAGATTTTTTTAATTATAGCTATCCAAAATCTTGTTCTCTACCCTGCTTGAAAAGAAAAATTGGAAGGAGTTAAGAGTATTCAATGGGGGATCGATCATGAGGAAGCAGCTATAGATCTGTTGAAAAAACCACAAAAATGAAAGTGACACGAACTGGATTATGGTTGCACTCATCAGGAATTTTAGGAGCCTCCCTGATGGCTTAATAGGTGATGATGGTATTATAGAAGTAAAATGTCCTTTCAAACATCGGTTGAGTACAGCATTGCAAGTACAAAAAGACAAAAAGTATTGTTTTGATGGTGAAGGGCAGTTGAAGGCTTCACATACTTATTACCACCAGATTCAAGGACAATGGCTCTTTAAATAAATCTATATGTTACTTAGTAATATGTATGTCAATGAGAGTATAATACTCCAGTAAGGAAAGATCCCAATTGGGGGGTATATATGGGTAATTATTTAATGCAATTTATAAAACTTATTTTCTTAAGCAATTAATGGAGTAAATAAAATACTATTTTTTAATACTGACTTTTAATTATTGATATACAAAAAGTTGCTAAATAAAGATAATTAAAAGATGAA